>JASAND010007019.1:0-26535 GCA_030248195.1 Trissonchulus latispiculum
TAAAAGGAGCAAATGCCCAGATTGCCAACCGGCAACTGGACCCTGTCCCAAAAAATAAGATGTCAAAAATCAGCACTTGTGCCAATTGGCAGCCGCGGGCATAAAAGGGTTAATCAGTTGCTTTGATTTTGTGAGTTTTGCACAAATTCATTTAAAAATTGATATTTGGGATTGAAGACACTGTAAAACTGTGCTGGATGGCTGTCAAAAGATCAAATTTTGATTTTTGGTGTTACTCTTTAACCCTCTTCTGCCCAAGACTTCTCGGGGAAATCGGCTCAAAATGACCAATTTTACATTTCTGGCTGCCAATTTTTACTGTGACCACCTAGAGAGATGGGACTGCCACCAATCGATAGAGAATTAATTGCTATACATTTCATAATTAGCATTGAAGGGTCTCCGATGCACCCAGAAAAAGTTACAAGCCGTCAAAGTCGGACAAAGTACGAAATTTTGCTAAATTTTCATTGCAAACATCCAATAAATTTATTTCTAGCTGCAAGACTTGATTCAGAGGCGGGATCAACTATACGTTATTTTAATGCGCATAACCTCCCGCATCACCTGGTGGAACGACTGTTCTGCCGACGAACTACAGCCGGCTCTGGATTTGCTTGAATGCAGCGCTCGAACAGGGCATGAAATCATCAAAATTTCCATAGCCGGCGGAATGTCATAGAAACTAGATTTTTCAAGCAGGTGTCGAAATATTCTCCCAAAATAGGGTGGACGTGTTAAAGATAAAAGGAGCAAATGCCCAGATTGCCAACCGGCAACTGGACCCTGTCCCAAAAATAAGATGTCAAAAATCAGTACTTGTGCCAATTGGCAGCCGCGGGCATAAAAGGGTTAATCAGTTGCTTTGACTTTGTGAGTTTTGCACAAATTCATCTAAACATTGTTATTTGGGATTGAAGACACTGTAAAACTGTGCTGGATGGCTGTCAAAAGATCAAATTTTGATTTTTGGTGTTACTCTTTAACCCTCTTCTGCCCAAGACTTGTCGGGGAAATCGGCTCAAAATGACCAATTTTACATTTCTGGCTGCCAATTTTTACTGTGACCACCTAGAGAGATGGGACTGCCACCAATCGATAGAGAATTAATCGCTATACATTTCATAAGTTAGCATTGAAGGGTCTCCGATGCACCCAGAAAAAGTTACAAGCCGTCAAAGTCGGACAAAGTACGAAATTTTGCTAAATTTTTATTGCAAACATCCAATAAATTTGTTTCTAGCTGCAAGACTTGATTCAGAGACGGGATCAACTATACGTTATTTTAATGCGCATAACCTCCCGCATCACCTGGTGGAACGACTTTTCTGCCGACGAACTACAGCCGGCTCTGGATTTGCTTGAATGCAGCGCTCGAACAGGGCTTGAAATCATCAAAATTTCCATAGCCGGCGGAATGTCATAGAAACTAGATTTTTCAAGCAGGTGACCAAATATTCTCCCAAAATAGGGTGGACGTGTTAAAGATAAAAGGAGCAAATGCCCAGATTGCCAACCGGCAACTGCACCCTATCCCAAAATATAAGATGCCAAAAATCAGCACTTGTGCCAATTGGCAGCCGCGGGAATAAAAGGGTTAATCAGTTGCTTGGATTTTGAGAGTTTTCCACAAATTCATTTAAAAATTGTTATTTTGGATTGAAAACACTGTAAAACTGTGCTGGAAGGCTGTCAAAAGATCAAATTTTGATTTTTGATGTTATTCTTTAACCCTCTTCTGCCCAAGACTTCTCGGGGAAATCGGCTCAAAATGACCAATTTTTACATTTTTGGCTGCCGATTTTTACTGAGACCATCTAGAGAGATGGGACTGCCACCAATCGATAGAGAATTAATTGCCTACATTTCATAATTCAGCATTGAAGGGTCTCCGATGCACCCAGAAAAAGTTACAAGCCGTCAAAGTCGGACAAAGTACGAAATTTTGCTAAATTTTCATTACAAAAATCCAATAAATTTATTTCTAGCTGCAAGACTTGATTCAGAGACGGGATCAACTATACGTTATTTTAATGCGCATAACCTCCCGCATCACCTGGTGGAACGACTTTTCTGCCGACGAACTACAGCCGGCTCTGGATTTGCTTGAATGCAGCGCTCGAACAGGGCTTGAAATCATCAAAATTTCCATGGCCGCCGGCATGCCATAGAAACTAGATTTTTCAAGCAGGTGACCAAATATTCTCCCAAAATAGGGTGGACGTGTTAAAGATAAAAGGAGCAAATGCCCAGATTGCCAACCGGCAACTGCACCCTATCCCAAAATATAAGATGCCAAAAATCAGCACTTGTGCCAATTGGCAGCCGCGGGAATAAAAGGGTTAATCAGTTGCTTGGATTTTGAGAGTTTTCCACAAATTCATTTAAAAATTGTTATTTTGGATTGAAAACACTGTAAAACTGTGCTGGAAGGCTGTCAAAAGATCAAATTTTGATTTTTGATGTTATTCTTTAACCCTCTTCTGCCCAAGACTTCTCGGGGAAATCGGCTCAAAATGACCAATTTTTACATTTTTGGCTGCCGATTTTTACTGAGACCATCTAGAGAGATGGGACTGCCACCAATCGATAGAGAATTAATTGCCTACATTTCATAATTCAGCATTGAAGGGTCTCCGATGCACCCAGAAAAAGTTACAAGCCGTCAAAGTCGGACAAAGTACGAAATTTTGCTAAATTTTCATTACAAAAATCCAATAAATTTATTTCTAGCTGCAAGACTTGATTCAGAGACGGGATCAACTATACGTTATTTTAATGCGCATAACCTCCCGCATCACCTGGTGGAACGACTTTTCTGCCGACGAACTACAGCCGGCTCTGGATTTGCTTGAATGCAGCGCTCGAACAGGGCTTGAAATCATCAAAATTTCCATGGCCGCCGGCATGCCATAGAAACTAGATTTTTCAAGCAGGTGACCAAATATTCTCCCAAAATAGGGTGGACGTGTTAAAGATAAAAGGAGCAAATGCCCAGATTGCCAACCGGCAACTGCACCCTATCCCAAAATATAAGATGCCAAAAATCAGCACTTGTGCCAATTGGCAGCCGCGGGAATAAAAGGGTTAATCAGTTGCTTGGATTTTGAGAGTTTTCCACAAATTCATTTAAAAATTGTTATTTTGGATTGAAAACACTGTAAAACTGTGCTGGAAGGCTGTCAAAAGATCAAATTTTGATTTTTGATGTTATTCTTTAACCCTCTTCTGCCCAAGACTTCTCGGGGAAATCGGCTCAAAATGACCAATTTTTACATTTTTGGCTGCCGATTTTTACTGAGACCATCTAGAGAGATGGGACTGCCACCAATCGATAGAGAATTAATTGCCTACATTTCATAATTCAGCATTGAAGGGTCTCCGATGCACCCAGAAAAAGTTACAAGCCGTCAAAGTCGGACAAAGTACGAAATTTTGCTAAATTTTCATTACAAAAATCCAATAAATTTATTTCTAGCTGCAAGACTTGATTCAGAGACGGGATCAACTATACGTTATTTTAATGCGCATAACCTCCCGCATCACCTGGTGGAACGACTTTTCTGCCGACGAACTACAGCCGGCTCTGGATTTGCTTGAATGCAGCGCTCGAACAGGGCTTGAAATCATCAAAATTTCCATGGCCGCCGGCATGCCATAGAAACTAGATTTTTCAAGCAGGTGACCAAATATTCTCCCAAAATAGGGTGGACGTGTTAAAGATAAAAGGAGCAAATGCCCAGATTGCCAACCGGCAACTGCACCCTATCCCAAAATATAAGATGCCAAAAATCAGCACTTGTGCCAATTGGCAGCCGCGGGAATAAAAGGGTTAATCAGTTGCTTGGATTTTGAGAGTTTTCCACAAATTCATTTAAAAATTGTTATTTTGGATTGAAAACACTGTAAAACTGTGCTGGAAGGCTGTCAAAAGATCAAATTTTGATTTTTGATGTTATTCTTTAACCCTCTTCTGCCCAAGACTTCTCGGGGAAATCGGCTCAAAATGACCAATTTTTACATTTTTGGCTGCCGATTTTTACTGAGACCATCTAGAGAGATGGGACTGCCACCAATCGATAGAGAATTAATTGCCTACATTTCATAATTCAGCATTGAAGGGTCTCCGATGCACCCAGAAAAAGTTACAAGCCGTCAAAGTCGGACAAAGTACGAAATTTTGCTAAATTTTCATTACAAAAATCCAATAAATTTATTTCTAGCTGCAAGACTTGATTCAGAGACGGGATCAACTATACGTTATTTTAATGCGCATAACCTCCCGCATCACCTGGTGGAACGACTTTTCTGCCGACGAACTACAGCCGGCTCTGGATTTGCTTGAATGCAGCGCTCGAACAGGGCTTGAAATCATCAAAATTTCCATGGCCGCCGGCATGCCATAGAAACTAGATTTTTCAAGCAGGTGACCAAATATTCTCCCAAAATAGGGTGGACGTGTTAAAGATAAAAGGAGCAAATGCCCAGATTGCCAACCGGCAACTGCACCCTATCCCAAAATATAAGATGCCAAAAATCAGCACTTGTGCCAATTGGCAGCCGCGGGAATAAAAGGGTTAATCAGTTGCTTGGATTTTGAGAGTTTTCCACAAATTCATTTAAAAATTGTTATTTTGGATTGAAAACACTGTAAAACTGTGCTGGAAGGCTGTCAAAAGATCAAATTTTGATTTTTGATGTTATTCTTTAACCCTCTTCTGCCCAAGACTTCTCGGGGAAATCGGCTCAAAATGACCAATTTTTACATTTTTGGCTGCCGATTTTTACTGAGACCATCTAGAGAGATGGGACTGCCACCAATCGATAGAGAATTAATTGCTCTACATTTCATAATGCAGCATTGAAGGTCTCCGATGCACCCAGAAAAAGTTACAAGCCGTCAAAGTCAGACAAGTACGAAATTTTGCTAAATTTTCATTGCAAAAATCCAATAAATTTATTTCTAGCTGCAAGAGTTGATTCAGAGACGGGATCAACTATACGTTATTTTAATGCGCATAACCTCCCGCATCACCGGGTGGAACGACTTTTCTGCCGACGAACTACAGCCGGCTCTGGATTTGCTTGAATGCAGCGCTCGAACAGGGCTTGAAACCATCAAAATTTCCATAGCCGGCGGAATGCCATAGAAACTAGATTTTTCAAGCAGGTGTCGAAATATTCTCCTAAAATAGGGTGGACGTGCTAAAGATAAAAGGAGCAACTGCCCAGATTGCCAACCGGCAACTGCACCCTATCCCAAAATATAAGATGCTAAAAATCAGCACTTGTGCCAATTGGCAGCCGCGGGAATAAAAGGGTTAATCAGTTGCTTAGATTTTGTGAGTCTTCCAGAAATTCATTTAAAAATTGTTATTTGGGATTGAGAACACTGTAAAACTGTGCTGGAAGGCTGTCAAAAGATCAAATTTCGATTTTTGATGTTATTCTTTAACCCTCTTCTGCCCACGACTTCTCGGGGAAATCGGCTCAAAATGACCAATTTTACATTTTTGGCTGCCGTTTTTTACTGAGACCATCTACAGAGATGGGACTGCCACCAATCGATAGAGAATTAATTGCTCTACATTTCATGATTGAGCATTGAAGGGTCTCCGATGCACCCAGAAAAAGTTACAAGCCGTCAAATTCGGACAAAGTACGAAATTTTGCTAAATTTTCATTGCAAAAATCCAATAAATTTATTTCTAGCTGCAAGACTTGATTCAGAGACGGGATCAACTATACGTTATGTTAATGCGCATAACCTCCCGCATCACCTGGTGGAACGACCTTTCTGCCGACGAACTACAGCCGGCTCTGGATTTGCTTGAATGCAGCGCTCGAACAGGGCTTGAAACCATCAAAATTTCCATAGCCGGCGGAATGCCATAGAAACTAGATTTTTCAAGCAGGTGTCGAAATATTCTCCTAAAATAGGGTGGACGTGCTAAAGATAAAAGGAGCAACTGCCCAGATTGCCAACCGGCAACTGCACCCTATCCCAAAATATAAGATGCTAAAAATCAGCACTTGTGCCAATTGGCAGCCGCGGGAATAAAAGGGTTAATCAGTTGCTTAGATTTTGTGAGTCTTCCAGAAATTCATTTAAAAATTGTTATTTGGGATTGAGAACACTGTAAAACTGTGCTGGAAGGCTGTCAAAAGATCAAATTTCGATTTTTGATGTTATTCTTTAACCCTCTTCTGCCCAAGACTTCTCGGGGAAATCGGCTCAAAATGACCAATTTTACATTTTTGGCTGCCGTTTTTTACTGAGACCATCTAGAGACATGGGACTGCCACCAATCGATAGAGAATTAATTGCTCTACATTTCATAATTCCGCATTGAAGGGTCTCCGATGAACCCAGAAAAAGTTACAAGCCGTGAAAGTCGGACAAATTACAAAATTTTGCTAAATTTTCATTGAAAAAATCCAATAAATTTATTTCTAGCTGCAAGACTTGATTCAGAGACGGGATCAACTATACGTTATTTTAATGCGCATAACCTCCCGCATCACCTGGTGGAACGACCTTTCTGCCGACGAACTACAGCCGGCTCTGGATTTGCTTGAATGCAGCGCTCGAACAGGGCTTGAAACCATCAAAATTTCCATAGCCGGCGGAATGCCATAGAAACTAGATTTTTCAAGCAGGTGTCGAAATATTCTCCTAAAATAGGGTGGAGGTGTTGAAGAGAAAAGGAGCAAATTCCCAGATTGCCAACCGGCAACTGCACCCTATCCCAAAATATAAGATGCTAAAAATCAGCACTTGTGCCAATTGGCAGCCGCGGGAATAAAAGGGTTAATCAGTTGCTTAGATTTTGTGAGTCTTCCAGAAATTCATTTAAAAATTGTTATTTGGGATTGAGAACACTGTAAAACTGTGCTGGAAGGCTGTCAAAAGATCAAATTTCGATTTTTGATGTTATTCTTTAACCCTCTTCTGCCCACGACTTCTCGGGGAAATCGGCTCAAAATGACCAATTTTACATTTTTGGCTGCCATTTTTTACTGAGACCACCTAGAGAGATGGGACTGCCACCAATCGATAGAGAATTAATTGCTCTACATTTTATGATTAGCATTGAAGGGTCTCCGATGCACCCAGGAAAAGTTACAAGCCGTCAAAGTCGGACAAAGTACGAAATTTTGCTAAATTTTCATTGCAAAAATCCAATAAATTTATTTCTAGCTGCAAGACTTGATTCAGAGACGGGATCAACTATACGTTATTTTAATGCGCATAACCTCCCGCATCACCTGGTGGAACGACTTTTCTGCCGACGAACTACAGCCGGCTCTGGATTTGCTTGAATGCAGCGCTCGAACAGGGCTTGAAATCATCAAAATTTCCATAGCCGGCGGAATGCCATAGAAACTAGATTTTTCAAGCAGGTGTCGAAATGTTCTCCCAAAATAGGGTGGACGTGCTAAAGATAAAAGGAGCAACTGCCCAGATTGCCAACCGGCAACTGCACCCTATCCCAAAATATAAGATGCTAAAAATCAGCACTTGTGCCAATTGGCAGCCGCGGGAATAAAAGGGTTAATCAGTTGCTTAGATTTTGTGAGTCTTCCAGAAATTCATTTAAAAATTGTTATTTGGGATTGAGAACACTGTAAAACTGTGCTGGAAGGCTGTCAAAAGATCAAATTTCGATTTTTGATGTTATTCTTTAACCCTCTTCTGCCCAAGACTTCTCGGGGAAATCGGCTCAAAATGACCAATTTTACATTTTTGGCTGCCGTTTTTACTGTGACCATCTAGAGAGATGGGACTGCCACCAATCGATAGAGAATTAACTGCTCTACATTTCATAATTCAGCATTGAAGGGTCTCCGATGCACCCAGAAAAAGTTACAAGCCGTCAAAGTCGGACAAAGTACGAAATTTTGCTAAATTTTCATTGCAAAAATCCAATAAATTTATTTCTAGCTGCAAGACTTGATTCAGAGACGGGATCAACTATACGTTATTTTAATGCGCATAACCTCCCGCATCACCTGGTGGAACGACTTTTCTGCCGACGAACTACAGCCGGCTCTGGATTTGCTTGAATGCAGCGCTCGAACAGGGCTTGAAATCATCAAAATTTCCATAGCCGGCGGAATGCCATAGAAACTAGATTTTTCAAGCAGGTGTCGAAATATTCTCCCAAAATAGGGTGGACGTGTTAAAGATAAAAGGAGCAAATGCCCAGATTGCCAACCGGCAACTGCACCCTATCCCAAAATATAAGATGCCAAAAATCAGCACTTGTGCCAATTGGCAGCCGCGGGAATAAAAGGGTTAATCAGTTGCTTAGATTTTGTGAGTCTTCCAGAAATTCATTTAAAAATTGTTATTTGGGATTGACAACACCGTAAAACTGTGCAGGAAGGCTGTCAAAAGATCAAATTTTGATTTTTGATGTTATTCTTTAACCCTCTTCTGCCCAAGACTCCTCGGGAAAATCGGCTCAAAATGACCAATTTTACGTTTTTGGCTGCCGTTTTTTACTGTGACCATCTAGAGAGATGGGACTGCCACCAATCGATAGAGAATTAATTGCTCTACATTTCATGATTCAGCATTGAAGGGTCTCCGATGCACCCAGAAAAAGTTACAAGCCGTCAAAGTCGGACAAAGTACGAAATTTTGCTAAATTTTCATTGCAAAAATCCAATTAATTTATTTCTAGTTGCAAGACTTGATTCAGAGACGGGATCAACTATACGTTATTTTAATGCGCATAACCTCCCGCATCACCTGGTGGAACGACTTTTCTGCCGACGAACTACAGCCGGCTCTGAATTTGCTTGGATGCAGCGCTCGAACAGGGCTTGAAATCTTCAAAATTTCCATAGCCGGCTGAATGCCATAGAAACTAGATTTTTCAAGCAGGTGTCGAAATATTCTCCCAAATTAGGGTGACGTGTTAAAGATAAAAGGAGCAAATTCCCAGATTGCCAACCGGCAACTGCACCCTATCCCAAAATATAAGATGCCAAAAATCAGCACTTGTGCCAATTGGCAGCCGCGGGAATAAAAGGGTTAATCAGCTGCTTGGATTTGTGAGTTTTCCACAAATTCATTTAAAAATTGTTATTTGGGATTGAAAACACTGTAAAACTGTGCAGGAAGGCTGTCAAAAAATCAAATTTTGACTTTTGATGTTATTCTTTAACCCTCTTCTGCCCAAGTCTCCTCGGGGAAATCAGCTCAAAATGACCAATTTTACGTTTTTGGCTGCCGTTTTTTACTGTGACCATCTAGAGAGATGGGACTGCCACCAATCGATAGAGAATTAATTGCTCTACATTTCATGATTCAGCATTGAAGGGTCTCCGATGCACCCAGAAAAAGTTACAAGCCGTCAAAGTCGGACAAAGTACGAAATTTTGCTAAATTTTCATTGCAAAAATCCAATTAATTTATTTCTAGTTGCAAGACTTGATTCAGAGACGGGATCAACTATACGTTATTTTAATGCGCATAACCTCCCGCATCACCTGGTGGAACGACTTTTCTGCCGACGAACTACAGCCGGCTCTGAATTTGCTTGGATGCAGCGCTCGAACAGGGCTTGAAATCTTCAAAATTTCCATAGCCGGCTGAATGCCATAGAAACTAGATTTTTCAAGCAGGTGTCGAAATATTCTCCCAAATTAGGGTGGACGTGTTAAAGATAAAAGGAGCAAATTCCCAGATTGCCAACCGGCAACTGCACCCTATCCCAAAATATAAGATGCCAAAAATCAGCACTTGTGCCAATTGGCAGCCGCGGGAATAAAAGGGTTAATAAGGATTCCATTCTGGACCATGTATGGATGGTTTGAAACAGTTACTAAAATATTGATTCATTTGTCGTTTGGTTGTTTCTAATAGTGTTAACAGATACCTAATTTGCATACTGATTTGCATTCTTTTGGGTATAAAAGGCAGCTGAATGTGCGCGCGTTGTCAGTCGCAGCACTGAGCAGCTACAAATTTTTATTGTGAAGCAAGCTACAGAGTGCTTCAGAACTGCAGTTGTGAAGCACGGTGCAACGGAAATTAAGGCATATAAGCTTTGCGTTTAGCATAACAAAAACGGCCCGTATAGCAAACTGTGTGCTGAAAAAGTTTATTATTTGCTTACTGAAAGCAAGAAATGCAACTAGAGATCTCGATCAATGTACAGCACATAGATGCTGTAGGATCACAACATAGCAACACAACATAGCTTATGATTACGTGTCTGGATATAACCAAGAGTACATAATAACTAAGAGTGTGACAAGCGTTCCACTCTTAGTTATTAGGCTGCAGTGCAGACATCATCTGCACAATAATGGCCTACCCCCCCACAACTGAGTACCAGGTACACAATTGTGTAGGAGCACTCGCTTGTATGTTTACATGTTGAAGCCAAAAACATTCCATCAGCAGCTGGCCACTTTTGAGCTTCAACATGTAAACATACAAGCGAGTGCTGCTACACAATTGTGTACCTGGTACTCAGTTGTGGGGGGGGGTCACCAGGTACTCAGTTGTGGGGGGGTCACCAGGTACTCAGTTGTGGGGGGTCACCAGGTACTCAGTTGTGGGGGGGTAGGCCGTTATTGTGCAGATGATGTCTGTAGCCTAATAACTAAGAGTGGGACGCTTGTCACACTCTTAGTTATTATGTACTCTTGTCTTGATATAACCAAATAGAACAAGTTTAATCAAGGGCCCATATGCGCTGAAAATAGTAGTAGCGGAGAAGGGTACCCTGCCAAAATTAACGAATTATTGAAATCACCAACATGAAATCTGTTTTTTTCGAACACTTTACGGAAAAGTATTAGAATTTAGTGAATATGTCAACAAGAGATACCCGCAACTACCCGCGCGGGTAGTCTGTGGGTAGCAAAATTTCCATTACCCGCGGGTACCCGCGGGTACCCGTCCGTGGGTACCCGCTACCCACTTCCAACTCTGCTTTCTCTGCAATGCAATTTATGATTCTTTGACTTTCTAAAAATGAGCATTGATTTCTCTCTGCAATGCAATTCTCGGCAATGTACATTATCGGCAATGGAGTCCTCGGCAATGCAGTCACCCCTGGTCAATGTATTGGGCTAGTTTACAAGGGGCATCGTAAACTAAGGACTACCATCAAGTTAAAGAAACTAATTTGCATGTTAGGTATAGTAATGTTCAGTAATATTCAGAAGTTCGCTGCAATTAGACTATTCGGTTACAATGATATTCTGTAGATGAAGTAAAAAGTAAACAAACTTATTGGTGCAGGGGTAAACTGGTATAGAATTAGGATGGGGTTTTTCCAGCTGCGTCACGGCGCAGCAGGTCTACTATAATCGGTTTAAAGGTGCCTTTAACACATACACTATGATATTCGCAGTCTTTCCTATGAAATACACATGCTGTTTTGTGGAATCAATGTATGTTGATTGATGAGATGCAAATTAAGATTTTGCATAAACAAGAAACGTCAAGATGATGTGTCATGTTCAAATAAAAAAATTCGTGGAGATCCAAAACGATATGTTACAATCCCATACACTAAACAGCTTATAGGTTTTTCAAGAAGCGATTCTCCAGCCATGTATCATGAAATGGAGTCGTAGAGGTTCATTCATAGTACCTGTCGCAAGCAGACGCGCGTCGACGTGCGTACGGAAGCGTCTGCATGCGTTCGTGAGCATGAATTCGTTACAACAGAGTTGGCTCCGGGTCCAAAATTTCAGACCCGGCCCGGACCCGGACCCGTAAGGCCAGACCCGGACCCGTCCAGACCCGGATCCGGGTACCCGGATCTAAAAATCCAATTTGCATTTCAAACCTTCACTGCATTCTGAAATGTCACTGCAGTCTTAAATTTCACTGCAGCTTTATTAATAGCCCAGTCATGAATAAAACCTGCGATAAGCTTTAGGTAAGTTGATGTTACGCTTTATGACAACTTTTATATGATTTGAGTGCTAGGGCTAGTTTGGGATCTCGTTTGGATATCGGTAGCAGTTTTTTGTCATGAGTCCAGAGACAGTATGAGAGAGTGCCCTTCGGATAACTTAGGATAACTGGAGGAAAGAAGGTGATTGAATTTTTGCTGGCTTGTATTTTAAAACAATGTCCTTTAGCTTGTTTAGTAGATTAATTTTTGCGTGCATTGCAAAATCTTATACTAACTTATCAATTCGAGTTATCATATTTCTGCTGCCAATTCTAGTTACATATTTTGTTTCTAGCCCAGCAGATTAAATTAGAAAGACATAAATTAGAAAGACAACAACAACAAGTTAGACAACTACTAAGCATTCTTTCTCAATGCCTAACACATCGGTTCCACCATCTTTTTTTAGAAAAACAACAAATTATAATGTTTTAACATCCCTAAAGGTACCAAAATCCAGTTTCTTCAGTATTTTGGACCCGGATTCGGAACCGCGGGTACCCGGACCCGCGGGTCCTAAAGTTGGACCCGGACCCGGCCCGGCCCGTGGGTACCCCGACCCGGCGCCAACTCTGCGTTACAACTAATTTTAAACGGTTAAAACGGCATGTTACAATCTGATGCGTCGACGCTAGTCTCAATGCGTTTGCGACTATGAAGGCACCTTAAGACTGTGGCGGTTTTGTATTTCTAACGAAATCTTGGGAGTTCTGCTTATAGATGGTGTTGTCTTAAAAGTAATACCACTACCACAGTAACATTACTTTTTAAAGTAGAACTTCGAATGACAAAATCCATGAATCAACCTGATCTAAGTAAATACAATTGAATACCAAACTACAGACGACTTAAAAAGTTCCCATTCTTTTGGCATTCTAGAATAAGCATCAGCGGCAAATGTTATCAACGTCTAATTAGCAATTCGTGTGTTCAAGACAGTCAAATAAAGGCCAGTTGGCGACAAAAGCCGGATTTAAGCTGATCTGTCTTATGAGATTTCACCATATTATTTAAGGTGCTTCAACATTACATTTTGCATTGGCGAAGATTTCACAAATTTTAAACTGTTAAATCGTTACTGACAAAGTTAGAAGAATTTAGGGTTAAGCAAGAAGTTCCATGTTTTGCAACCTGACAATCTGATGGCTCTAATTCATTTTGTATTCTTGCATTTTACTTAGTTTTCTAGAGCAGCTTCACAGATACAAGAATTGTTTGCTCGCATCAGCTCTATTGTTACACGTAGGTAACAATTTGCGGTTTCAGCCTAAGTTCTACTCTAAACACTACAAACAAGAGTGCATAATTGCACTATATATAAGAAGAAGAGTGAGCCACTAGAGGGCTTCTCTTCTTGGCATTGCGTAACGGTGCTCCGACCACAATACGCGAATGTTCCCCCGTTTGGTGGGGGGGTAGCTCTCTTCGACAAAGCATACCACCCCTCCGTTTGGTGGGGGGGGGTAGCAGAAAAGAGGTCCCCGTTTGGTGGGGGGGTATGCAAAAGGGGTCCCCGTTTGGGGGGGGGGTCGCCAACAGCCAATCAGATTCATCCAATCTTAGCCTGACTTGGCGACCCCCCCCCAAACGGGGACCTCTTTCTGCCTACCCCCCCACTAAACGGGGACCCCTTTTGCATATCCCCCCACCAAACGGGGACCTGTTTTTGCTACCCCCCACCAAACGGGGGAACATTCGCGTATTGTGGTCGGAGCACCGTTACGCAATGCCAAGAAGAGAAGCCCTCTAGTGGCTTACTCTTCTTCTATAATATAAAGGAATTAATTATGGACTCTTGCTACAAATGTTGCACAAAACTCCTGCTTGTTGAGGATATGAACCCTCTTGAGTTTGTGAACCCCCTCTTATTGGAGGAGAGGTTGTTGAGGAATGTGGACCCCTCTATTAGGGTTGTGGGTGAACCATCCGAAACTATGGTCGATTCAGAGTCAAGTTTCTAACTTCTTTATTTTCGTTAAAAAACTTTACCAAGGGGTAGTTTCTGGACGTAAAATTTGGTGTTAGTTTTGTGCTCATACGTAAAGAAAAAACAACAAATTATTTCCTACTTGCTTAAAGTTATCCTATTTAAAGTCATAGATGGCATAGACTGCGAATGCGGTACAGCCCGAGAAGAACCATCACCTGGTCACTAGGACCATTAAAGCAAGCGATTTCTTTGCCAGATTCGTTGACCTGTTTGGATCAGGCAAAGTTGGAAGATTGAAACATATATGGAAATTTGGAATTGGCTGGCAAATAAATTATTTCATAAATTGAAAATGGATTCAAATAATCTTTTGGGTTTGAACTTTACAGTAGAGAGGAAAAAGGTAAATAGATTAGTAATTTTAATTTGAATAGTTTAAACCTAGCTGCATAATTAGATGTTTTCCATAAAGAAAGATAAGCACAATTTGTACCGAGATGTTAAAATTTAACTGTTAAAACTATTTTGCAACTTTCGTGAGGGGACACCCTCCTAACAGACCGTATGTTTCCTACCAGGGTTTTTTTTTGCGTCCAGAAGTGCGTCTGGACGCAAAGTTTCTTATCTTGACGCAACGAAATTTTAACGGGACGCAAGCTAGACGCAACATTATTTCGGTTGAAAATTCACTTTTGTAAGAGTGAAAACTTTAAATGTTTCCAGTACCAATTTTTCCATATTTTCCAAAAATTTTCACGGTTTCTGGGGGGCTCCGCCCCCCAGACCCCCTGGTCTTTTCCACTATGTCATCGAATGCCAACGCTTTGTAATGTGTCAGTACTTGTTGAGTTATTAGTTGAGTTATCTACCTATATCGATACATTACAGGTCAAAGGCCCATTTATTGATAAAATTTGTAGCCGTAGCCGAATATCCAAATTTTTGGGATCATGTAATGTAATGAGGTTCATACAATTGCATTAGTTAATCCCTTAATTGCCAAAAGTCAACCAAATTTGTAGAGCATCCAATTTTTGGTTTGGTTCATTTCAAGCATTCTAGCGCAGTCATCGAGAAACGTTTGTCCTCAAGAAATTCAAGCATTAAAGGGTTAATCAATCGTATTCGTAACCAACGTTAATATTTCACTGTTTTTGCCTTTGATTAATACTGCACTACGCATCGCATGCACGCTCTTTGTTTATTGATTATTACTTCTCAAAATGAAAACAACTCAAAATTCTATAATTTACAAATGTAATTTACACAAAAAATGCATTAGGTATTTTAGTAAAATCTACCTGATGACAAATTAATCTTTTTAATCATTTTCATTACGGATTTATCCGTAATTTCAAAAAATTATCCAACTTCTGGGGGGCACCCCCCCCCAGACCCCCCGCTGCTTGTTTGTTATAATGTTTCCAGGATTCATTAGTTCTCTGCGTTTTCAAAACAGGATTACTGCCTTTGTTCTGATGATATTAATTTTATAGCTATTTAACTAATTCTTAATTAGTTTAACTATAACATCAAAACATCTGAATAATGTGTGTCAATAATATCAAAATTTGGTCATGATATGTGTTAGATACAACAGATGCGAATTAAATCGTTTTGAACATTTGCATTACAGGATTTTCCGTAATCGCAAAAAATTTTCTCAACTTCTGGGGGGCTCCGCCCCCCAGACCCCCCGTCGTGTATATAGGGCATATTTCACATATTTTGTAATTGTGCATTACTTCTCAGCAGCATCACCGTTCTAAGTACTTTTTCATACGATTAAATTATGTTTCATTAAAGAAATAATCGACATTTTTATAAAAATACAATTTTTGCATATAAAACACGCTAAAACAATAATTTTACCTGGACGCAAAATTTCTTAACGGGACGCAACTTAAAATTAGCTGGACGCAAGTTTGACGCAAATCCGAAAACCAAAAAAAAACCCTGTTTCCTACTATCCTGTCTTAGTGCTCGCTATCCCACCGACTCCATTTCTGCAGCCACACTTTCCCCCCTTTCGCCTTTCGAGCGTGCTTTCAGTTTAGTTTATCAGCCTACCTAGTTGCTATTGCCATGCGGGGGGCAGCTGCTTTCGGAAAAACGAATGTAGTTGCCTTGGGAGTGACTGAAATAACCGTATGGTAGCTTGCTCGGGGATCACGTTTTCTGTCCGTGATCTTCTTCTCTCCGCCTCTTAACTGCGGTCTGAGGGGAGGACCACTTACGGGCCGCAGTGCGTGCCTAGTAGTGGTGGGCCACTTGCAAAAAAAAGAATCATCACCTGATTTGCCCCCAAGGCGAACAACATGTAAAAAACAGCGATATTACATGATAAGCATAAAATGACTCCAAAACAGAAGTTCCAACAAAACTATAAATATAAAAAATCATAAAATTATCAAAATAAAATATGAATTATATAGTATAAACTTACTAAACCTAGCTACGTGCATATCTTCTGTTAGGTACAGACCTAAGTGACAATAAACACATCTCATTCATACTGTTAGGTGCTCTCATATGCTGACCACTCTGCTGGACTGTTACTAGTATTCGGTGGGCGCCGTCAGTAGCATGCCGACATACTATTTGCAGTTTTAGGTTGTTTTCAACTCCCAGCCAAATATGATAGAAACGTTTCTGCCCTGTGTTCCCATTCACACGTGAGTCGTAATAGGCCAGCACCACGTGTAGTTTTAGGGGGGTGGTTGCGGGTAAAGAGGCCCGGAGGCCGGAAGGTCGGGAGGCCGGGAGGCGCAGGAATTAGGGGGGTGGTTGGGGATAAAGAGGCCCGGAGGCGCTAGTCAGGAACCACGGTAAAATTGACTTTAAGTTAAAAATTATCAATTTTTGCCGGGAAAACTTTATCTGGGTGGTTTTCGACCATGTAGAGTTTGAAAATAAACTCAGTTTTCTTCTACCATCTAAGCTCCGTCCTGTGCTTGACCCTCGACCGGAACCATGGCAGACCTTAGCTTAAAATTCAAACTCAGCTGTTTTCAGTGGGAAAACTTTACCTTTACTTTACCTTTAGCTGACCCCTGACTGGAACGACGGCTGACCCAGCTTAAAATTCAAACTAATCTAGTTTAATGGGAAACTTTGTTATATATATGGGGTTTTCAACCCCATAGAACTTAAGTATGAGCTTAGTTTTGATATTATCGGTTAAGTGTTATGGTGGACATAATTTGTAACCAAACGTAAATTTTATTAAGTGATGATAGTTTATACTTGTCAAAGAATTACTTTAATACAAATTCATAAGTTTACTTGAAATGAATTTTATCGGCACTTTAGTAACATTGTTAACAAACACGTGTTTCAACCGATTCTTAAAATTGTTTAAACATTCACTGTCGCTGCTTCTCAACAGGCAACTTTTACTTTGCAGTATAATTTTAAGAAAATGCTGGTTTCTGTTGAACTCTGTTGCAAATCTCAGCAGGTGTATTTAATATTATAAAACGTATACAATTCTCTAGTACGAATCAGTATGTCATAATTCTTCAAATACAATGCGCAGTAATTACTGTAATATTTCCACTAAAATGTAAGTTAATACATTGACTGCAATAATGTGAAAAACAACAACAACAAAATACACTATAAACAATAAATAGGAACCAATTCATATATTTATTCATCATTTTGTCATCTTCGTCGACAGCGAAGAAGGTGACGAAGTGAGGACCCAGAGCGGGGGCACATTCCACGACCACCACCACGTCCTTGACCAGGTCCCTTTCATGGATCGCCTCATACCGAAGAGTAACGGGACCATGGAGCCCTTGAACATTATCCTCCATTTGATCCCCAGGTTGGGTGCCGTAAGGAGCTCGACCACGGCACCAAGTTCCACCAATTTCCATCCATACCAACTCGGGGAACACAAAGGAGCCCGTTATCCCCAGTCGGGCGACTTCGGTGCAGGGTTTTTTTGCGTCCAGATGTGCGTCTGGACGCAAAGTTTCTTATCTGGACGCAACGAAATTTTAACGGGACGCAAGCTAGACGCAACATTATTTCGGGAGAAAATTCACTTTTGTAAGAGTAAAAACTTTAAATGTTTCCAGTGCCAATTTTTCCGTTTTTTCCAAAAATTTCTTCGACCCCTGGTGTTTACCACTGTGGGATATGCGCGGTAGCATGGCAGAATTTTATCGAAATTGTTCTTTCTTTGTTACTCCTGTGTAAGATGTTTGGCTTCCAGGTTTAGCTAGCTTTTGTCTGTGTAAAAACCTTGGTTTCCAAAATTAGCTATCAGAAAATTATATTTTCGTACAATATGCAAATTAGTTTTCGACTATAAAAGGGAGGAAAGTTTCAAAGAAATCGGTCAATTTTCAATTTCAACTTTCAAAGGACTCAACTCTAAGGATTATCACCAGAACTAAAGGTTGGTTAAGGGGGGAGGGAAAACCCACAGAATTTATTGAGCACGGTCATTTTAATACTTATGATCTTGAAATTGTCTTGAAAATTGTAAGAATTGGTAATAAAGCGGGTGCGTTCCATTTTGTTTGAGTTTATTAGGAATCTAAAGTCACACACTCTTCACGAACCTTCAATCCTTTCCTATTTACTTTAGTCAACTCTAAAATTCTACATTGTGGCGACCGTGTTCAAAGAGTAGATTTTAGATTCCCTTTTTTGAGAATTTGAGGGGTTAATAAAATAAAACCAACCTTTAGTTTATGGTTCTGTTCCTCCTACGGCTTTGTCAGCTTGACCAGTTGACCCCTGGTCTCGCCAAGTGAATTTTGCTTCAAAAACTAGGATTCTTAAAGTTTCAAAAGAGGGGGTAAACCCTCATTGTTTCCTGATTTCGTTAAAAACTGTTTTCGTCATTAAAATTTTTGCACATCCAAATTTCTTCACTTTGCACCCTATTCTTTCACTTTGCACCTCATGTATTGCTTATATTTACAGATTTATCCTGAAAATTGTGATCCTGGATGGCAATTTGGCGGGTGAGGTAGTTTTTTCTGTTTTAAAACTAAAACCTTGTAATTCAAAAGTTTGTTTTCTTGGTTTCCAGTTTTCAAAAGCCATTTCTATTAGCATATAAAATGAGCATTTATGAAATTGTTTGATAGGCTTTTGAAAAAAGTTGTGGCGTTTTTGAATGGGGACACTGGAGGCCGCGCAAGCCACCGGAAGAGGATCGACTGACGGCAGAGCTTGCGCTGTTACCCAGCTCCCCATTCATTTTCTTTATTGGGTAAACCAAAACTATTGATGTTTTATCGCCTGGGGCCCCGGGTTTGCTGCTTTATATTTTTATCTCCGTAATTTTGACCGCTATATAGATAGTTGTATTCTGTAGATTGTGTTCTGTAGGTCGTGTTCTTTTGCTGTATTTTTGTTGTAGGTTGTGTTTCTTGCTATGATGGTGCTCTCCCCCCTTGCTGTGCTGCCAGGTACGCCTCCCTATGGCGGATTGACGGATGTTATATCGGCCGGGTTGGTGATAGAAGTGGTGGTACGGGCAGGGCACCTTGAACCGTGGGCTGATATTTACTGGTACCATCTTCCGCGGAAAAGTCCCGGTGTGTCATTTACATTCCCATTGCAGTCGACGTTATACGATTGATATGCGCGGTAGCATGGCAGAATTTTATCGAAATTGTTCTTTCTTTGTTACTCCTGTGTAAGATGTTTGGCTTCCAGGTTTAGCTAGCTTTTGTCTGTGTAAAAACCTTGGTTTCCAAAATTAGCTATCAGAAAATTATATTTTCGTACAATATGCAAATTAGATTTCGACTATAAAAGGGAGGAAAGTTTCAAAGAAATCGGTCAATTTTCAATTTCAACTTCCAAAGGACTCAACTCAAAGGATTATCACCAGAACTAAAGGTTGGTTAAGGGGGGAGGGGAAACCCACAGAATTTATTGAGCACGGTCATTTTAATACTTATGATCTTGAAATTGTCTTGAAAATTGTAAGAAATGGTAATAAAGCGGGTGCGTTCCATTTTGTTTGAGTTTATTAGGAATCTAAAGTCACACACTCTTCACGAACCTTCAATCCTTTCCTATTTACTTTAGTCAACTCTAAAATTCTACACCACTTTGTCGTGGAATGCCAAGGTGCAAGATCATGTCATGTCAATGTTATTTGTTAAGCCGTTGTCCACCTGTATCCATAGATCTTTTTGAACTCGCAAATTTCACATCAATAAGTAAAACATTACAATGTGCATAACCGTGAACATTTGCGTTTTGAACACAATTTTGAAGAATAGTACTACACCACGCATACACGCTGCAATTTACGCAAAGAACGAAATAGTATTTGATGCTTTAGTTAGATGTAACAGATACCAAATTAATTCTTTTCAACATTTTTATTACGGATTTATTCCTAATTGCAAAAAAATCTCAAACTTCTGGGGGGCTCCGCCCCCCAGACCCCCCGCTGCTCTTTTACACTGATCTTTCAAGGAATCAGTAATTCTCAGAGTTTTGAAAATGGACTTTGTGTATTCATATTTACTACCTTTCTTCTTGGTGACTACCTTTCTTCTTAGTGATATTAATTTAATAACGATTTCATTAATTTTTAATACCGTAATTAGTTTATCTATAACATTGAAACATCAGAATAATGTGTGTCAATACAATCGAAAATTACGCATAAAATGCGTTAGATGCTACAGACGCTAAATTAATCTTTTTAAACATTTCCATTACGGATTCAATCCGTAATTGCCAAAAAATCTCCAACTTCTGGGGGGCTCCGCCCCCCAGACCCCCCGATACTTACTTTCAATACTGTTTGCAGGGATCAAAAGTTCTTAGAGTTTTTGAAGCTGAATGTATGTTTGATATTTACTACCTTTTTCTCAATGCTATTCCTAAATATTTCAGTAACTTTTAATACTTTAGTTAGTTTAACTATGTATGACATTGAAATATCGGAATAATGTGTGTCAATAATATTGAAAATTACTCAAGGTATTGCGTTAGATGCAACAGGAGCCAAATAAAATCTTTTTAAACATTTCCATTGCGGATTATTCTGGAATTGCAAAAAATTCTTCAACTTCTGGGGGGCTCCGCCCCCCAGACCCCCCGCCGTGTACATTGCCCTCATCGCTGTTCTATAGGTATCTTTGTATTCCTGCATTAATGTTAAGCAGCATCAACTTTCTAAATTGTCTAAATAGTGTTACACTAAAGAAATAAACATTTTTATAAATAAATCAATTTTTTGCACAGAAAACACGATAAAACAAAAATTCTACCTGGACGCAAAATTTCTTAACCGGACGCAACTTAGACTTAGCGGGACGCAAGGTTGACGCAAATCCGAAAACCAAAAAACCCTGCTTCGGTGACCTCCTGCAAAGGTCCCATTAGCATTAAAGAAGTGGTAAAGTACGTGATTCGGTCGGTTTGAGTTGTATGTCCTCCCCAGCGTGGACCCCGTCCACCGCCGGTTCCACCACAACCTGGGCCCCGCCCACTGCAGGTTCCACCACAATCTGGGCCCCGTCCACCGCCGGTTCCACCACAACCTGGGCCCCGTCCACAGCCGGTTCCACCACAACCTGGGCCCCGTCCACCGCCGGTTCCACCACATCCTGGGCCCTGTCCATCTCTGGGTCCACCACAACCTGGGCCCTGTCCATCTCTGGGTCCACCACAACCTGGGCCCTGTCCATCTCTGGGTCCACCACAACCTGGGCCCCGTGCTCTTCCGCTGCCTGAATCACAGCGGCGGCCAGTGCCATGTCCTGATCACCCAGTCTCCCCAATAGCTGAAAGGTGGCGTCCTGGGCGCACCCAACGTACGCATCCAGTGCCCTAAAAGGCCATGCGTGCCTTATTAGGTGCCACCATTTAGAATCGGGGATTTCCGCCCCCTGGTGAACAGTGGGAAGATGTGTCCACGGCAATAACCCGGAAAATATCATTTCCAGGCAAAGGCTCTTCCAGCAGATCCGCCCCGCTCCTCCCACAATGTCCAAATGTCTTAGAAAACGCTCCATAAGGAAATCAGTAGAACAGTTATCAAACTAACATTTGGGCTTGCTTTATATACAGAAAATTGTCCCATTTTATTGTCGCATTGGTCAAAATTTGGGTCAACTAATCGCACGATGTCTATTTAAGAATCAGCGGGAAGCTGCTCCCAATTTTGTTTCAAAACCAAAAATTAGTGGGCACATCAACACAGCATTTATACTAATCATAATGATAATTTTGCAGTGATTAACTTTATGTCCATTCATCATTTGTGACTCCCGTCTTAGTTTCAGTGGGCAACTGTTCCATTTAGTGACTTTACACAACTTAAAACGAATTCACAGTAATCAGGACATGTTCTAAAGCCTGGTTCATACTTGTCTCTACGTTTCTGTCTCTGAGTCTCTGTCTGTATGTCTCTGTCCTTTTGTGTCAGGTAACAGAAACTTTTCACGTGATATCATTCGTTATTCTGATTGGCTGTCTCTTAAGGACAGGCGGAAAGTTGAGCATTGTTCGACTTCGCTTAGAGACTCTTAAGGACAGCTTAGAGACAAAAGGACAAAAGGACAGAGACAGGCATGAACCGGCCAGAGACAGAGACATAGAGACAGAGGCCTAGAGACAGAGACTTAAAGACAAGTATGAACCGGGCTTAACTTGCATTTAACACTTTAAACACAACGCAAGGATGCTTTAAACGATTGTGTAATAATAAGGTAGTAAACAGTTGAAAGTGTGGGAATTAAAGATATTTTATAAACCAGAAATTAGTGGGTATATCAACACAGCATTTATACTAATCATAATGAAAATTTTGCAGTGATTAAATTTATGCCCATTCATCATTTGTGACTCCCGTCTTTAGTTTCAGAGGGCAACTGTTCCATTTAGTGACTTTACACAACTTAAAACAAATTTACAGTGCAAATTTGCAAACTCTTGCACCCCATAATTTTTCCGCTTTTGGATTATCCAATCCAATACTTGCTCTAATAAGTCTATTAGCATCTAAATTATCCCAAAGAATCATATATCCGGTTGAAGGGATATACTCCTCTGGGTTTGTTCGAGTAAAATTCTGGAAACACATTACCGCATCTGACTGCGTTGGCAGGGGTACAATAGTGACATTTAACAACAGTTGCCCTTGTTTACACAATACAATCAATACACTCAATGTAAATATCAAAATAAATACAAATACTCCAAATTTCCCGCGTTCTTCCCAACGCGAAATAATATTTAGGTACATTTTATATGTATAAATGTTACGGTAACTGACCGATCGTCTGCAAAAAGTCTAGCAAAATTTGTAGTTTTTACAGCTCCACCTAATAAAATACTTGTATGCAATGAATGAAAGTGTTCGTCCTCAAAAATAAATACCAGCTTATCTTCTGATTCCGCAGCTTGCAGTAAGCGAGTTTAGAAAATCTCTCTCTTCTCTTCTAAGTTTTGGCAACCTGTAGTTAAACTGTACACAGCAAATGTTAGTGGCAAGCAATCAACCCCGAGACTTGAAACAGGAATTACCATTAAGGTATCCATTCGTAGTATGATTTAACAGCCTGTTTATGCCTTATATTAATTTCAGTTCGTGAAATTGCTGCTTTAGGCGAGCCGAGCTCTTTCAACAATTTTGCAAACTTTGGAGCATCTAAGGGCCTTAATTGCTTAATATGATTGGGTAGAACAAAATATTTTACTAAATCGAGCAAATGTGAACCCTTTTCATTGGTAGGTGGGTACAAAATCCTTTGGGAAGAATCCAACTTTAAGTTTCCCTCTAAATTGTGTAGCAAAATTCTGGCTTTATTTCTGTACTGTTTCGGTAAAAGATTTGCTAAATTTTGTAATGTTTCAGTGTTGGATTCAACAATTTGATACTGAGTTAAGCTTGCAGATTCGTTGATCGCTAATATAAATTTCACAGTTTGCGAAAATTGCGTTCCCAAATAAATTTATAGTCGCAACAAAATTATCTTCAGTTAGCTCGGTGTTATCATTTTTCAAAACCCGTAACTTTATGTAGAAAATGTTTGATCCACGTCTATAAAAGCATCTGTTTATCAAGACGAACGGCTAAACTTGTTAATCATCTCGCTGTAAACTCTTATAACATGGAATTTCTAAAATTTGAGAAGACTCAATTGCCTGGTGTACATCGGGTAATTGTGGTATAGTCTAAAGACTCGACACTGCAAGCTCGAAACAAATTAGATTTTTTATTCATCGTCTACGTTTGCGTCATGTTACCTTACGTTTACGTTTAGTGCTAGACTTTCGCTTCCTTTTATTAACTTTACCAACTTTGCCAGACTTTCTTCTGCGCCTTTTAGTGCCACTGGCACCAGGGAAAAGCACTGTACGTTTGCGAAATGCCATTTTTAGCTTTGGTAATACTCTATATACTACACTTTATGCTATTCTTTCTTCCTATTTACTAATTTTCCTAAAGTGAAGCTGCAGAACGACGACTCCACCATGCAACTTTACAAGTTGCATGGTGAAGTTGGGTGAAGCAACAAGTTTAGAAATCGAAAACACAAAGTTGTTAATTCCGTTTCCAACAGCTCGACATATTCAGTTGATGCCATTGCTTGCCTTGGCATAAATATATGCAGCAATATATTACAAAGCTAGCAACAACAAAAAGCACTTGTCTCATATAATCTAAATCAATAGGTTTCGACCCAACTGTCTATCCGGTTCCGATTCCCAGAACGTGAGATACTGGGGCCGATACTGTAACTTTTTTTTCGCTAACGATTTTTACGACATTGGCAGCCGAAAGCTCTAATTTAACGTCAGCAGTACTAATAAGCTCATTTAATTTCCCTATTAAAGCATTTTCATTATCAGAGAATCCACCAGGCACTATAATCTTTTCACTATCCACTACGAATTCACCACTGGGTATATTCTCCCAGCCTTTAGTCAGAGTACATTTTGTTACACCGACTTAAAAACCTTCCACTTTAAGTGCCTTTGGCAAGTTTACAGAAGGGTAGTCGGTATTAATAGTCAAATTTACGTTAAAGCTAGATATTTTCGTCCAATCTGTAGTAACTACCGCGATAGATGATAGATGAAAGATATTTGCGGTAACACTTGGCGCTAGAAACACACGAACACCTCCTCTTTCAATGAGTTGTTCGAACCTATATTTGGCACGTGCATGCTCGACTATCGCTGTTAATTCAATGTGACGATGTGCGACAACGTTCTGTAACGTAATTGTGGGTGCAATCAGTGGGTAACCGAGTCTACGCAAAAGTACTGTGCAATATTTAATTGCTTTGTGCACTTGACACAGCCGATTAGCTCCTACTATAGTAGCTTTCCCAGGACGAAATAGAAGAAATGCAACGTTTTACCACCTGCGAGAAAATTCCACTTCAGACCACAAAAACGTGCCGGTGTGTATTCAGTGTTTTTAAACTTTTGGTTAATTTTGTTTAAATCGAAAGAATGATTAAAATTTACCGTTCCTTGCAAATTCGTACATACCATTCCAGCTCAGTAGTTGTAGAATAAGCGTATAATATCATGAGAAACACATGCCGCTCACTATTTTAAAGTTACAACATCTGATTCAGGAACCCAACTACTTGCAGAAGTAGGGTACCCAAGCCATTTAACTAGGTACTCCGTACCTCCTCGTACCTTGCGCCTCTTTAAAATTAGTTCAATTTTATAAGTAGCATCTGGCATCCCCCCCCCCCCCCCCCCCCCCCCCCCCCCCCCCCTTTTGAATTTTCTGAAGCTCTTGCTCATAAAAAAGTGCCGACAATAATTTCACCACTACTATCTTTCAATCGATAAGCTGGATATCGTCTTGGCAATGCTTCAACAATTGTAAAAATTTCTTGAGTTCAATTTGGTGTGTAGCCTTTAGCAAAAACATTTTTTGCTTTCTGGATTCGAACCAAATCACCTACTTTAAACCTAAACTTTTTTGGAAAAGTTTCACCAGTAGAAGGAGGATATAAATTTTTCTTAACTGGCCTCAAATTTCCGTCATTAACTTCTACAGGCGCCATTTTTATATTACGATGTTTTGAATGATTATAAGAATCAACAATATCTTGCAATACATCGACATGGCACCAAGTGTTGTTATGAGTCAAGTATCCGTATAGTCGTGACATTAAAGTTCTAATCAATCTTTCTACCATTGCTGCTTTAGTTTGGAGATTTCTGCTAACATAAAAAATTTATGTCTTCCTTTTTCATCATTTCCTGCAGATACTGATTATTAAATTCAGTTCCGCAATCTGTGTTAAAGTTTCGTGGTTTGCGACGTTTAGACTAGTTTCGTTGAGTTTCGTAACTGAAAATAATGTTTGTGATCACCAAGCGATCAGAAATCGACCATGTATCGATCAAAATCTAATCACCGCTTCGTGTAAACTCAATAAAGTTGTTTTCAAACGATTCAGCATGTTTCAAAACCTTAATGCTGAAACTTTCAAGTTCGTAACTGAAAATAAAGTTTGTGATCACAAACTGATCAGAAATCAAACTTGATGATCGATCATGTCTGATTACCACTTCGTTTAAGCTAAATAAAGTTACTGGTAAACGATTCAGCATATTTCAAAACGTTTATGCAGAAATTTTCAAGTTCATAACTGAGAATAAACAGAAATCTGA
This sequence comes from Trissonchulus latispiculum, assembly GCA_030248195.1. Classification (NCBI taxonomy): domain Eukaryota; kingdom Metazoa; phylum Nematoda; class Enoplea; order Enoplida; family Ironidae; genus Trissonchulus; species Trissonchulus latispiculum. The sequence goes on from JASAND010007019.1 coordinate 26,506, forward strand.
TCACCGTGAACACCCTCCCCACATTTGTAC
>JASAND010007020.1:0-20275 GCA_030248195.1 Trissonchulus latispiculum
TCTCGTATCGTATCTAGAATATTCAATTATAGCAAGACTATAAAATAGATAACAGTGTGTCACACCCGAATAATGAGTCACATCTGCGGGGTAGGCGCATGAGCGTGCGCAATTGCGTACTGATTTGCGAAGAGCCCGCATGTAATCCATGGAGTATGCCAGCTGTCATACTCTTATGTATTTATGTACTTTAGGTACTAATAAGTCTAACCTTGCATATGGAACTACTGACAACGTGGGCAGTTCAAGTTCCGTCGCAGGCTGCAGTGATGTATGGGTTACAACCAGTTCATTCCAGTAAACTCGCTCTATCCCTCGGCTGGAGGCAATCGTGAAGCCGATGGCCGTAGCCATAGTGCACAGCCAAAATAAACACTGTCGAACGCTTTCACTTCCCAGGACTTCCTTTATGCCATGTATTACAGTTCTCTGCTGCAAAAGGGTCAAATATGGCATCTTTTGGGCAGTTGCAACTGTAACAGATAAAAGCACAAAACTTATAACCTAAAATCGATGACTTACATTTAAGGTAGGATATGGACTGATCTTAAGTTTTGTTGTGGAGGTTATCTTGCACTTTAGGGACAACATGTTGGCCCAGAAAGGGGCAATATTCCGAATTTCAGTAGCAAAACTGAAAAAGCTCACCTACTTAATCATTAACGGCAGACGAGAACAAATTAATTGTCCGTTTCTGTTGTCGCTAATGCACCAAAGTGAGCTCCCTAGCTGCACTGATGCGACCAAATGTATGCAACCGCTTAGATTAGTGAAAGTTGGCAGCTGCAAGAAGACTGCAAATTCCGTTGTTTAAATAGCTGCTGTCCTAATTTGCATAAATTAACTTCCCCAAATAAGTGCCCTATACTAGCCCTGTGCGGAAGATAGGGCTCAGTCGTGGCAAAATTGAGAAAACACAAACTAAACATAGCCAAACTTTATTTTATACATTCGTGCTCCAGCAGGAATCAAAAATCGATTTCAGGGTGAACAGTTCTATTTAGAATACAAATTCACAATGTAGTTCGTACATGTTAGAAACAGAAAAATAAGACTTTCATGGGCATCACTCGTCGAATTGTGAACAATTGGCTGGATTTACGTACACCAAATACCCATGCCCCATCAGTGGCACTTAAGGGGCGATCACTTTTTCGCCGATTTTTCGACCATCTCCGATCTGGCTCATTTTCACATTTTGTAGTCCCCACGTGTCCTCAAAACAAGACAAGTGCGTTTAGCGTAATATTGCTTCTGTCGTTCTGTAGAGCTGTAAAATATGAGGGAGCCAGGGATTTAAACCGCTGAGCTCACGCCCCAAATTTTACAAGCGGGAACTGTGCGCAAGGACGCTGACCAGCGATTGCGGGTGGAGATATTTAGTCCAGGCGGCTCTCTTTCCACCGACTTGCCTCGCCAAGGGGGATGGGTAAGTTTTTTGGGGGACGCCAAAGGGGCACCTTGCAAAAACGGGGGAACACACACACAAGTTAGACTCAGATACAAGTCAGCTCTGGGCTAATCCCAGGGCTCTACCTAGCTAAGAAAGCGGATCAGAAATTGGTTAAAGTTTAGTAGCAATAATTAAATTAAAAACAGAAGACAACTGACGGATTTAATAGGGCAATACAGAACAAGGTTATGACAGGGAAGTCCTTCCAGCGATACCCGGGTAGGACAAGCAGAAACATCGGGAAAAGGAAAATTAATCATTAATTAATTTAATTAATTAATTAATTAACCATCAAACAGGAAAAGGGCACAAAAGGGGAAATACAAGCAATGGAGGGGGGACCAGCAACAACAGGGACAAATGGGAAAATACAGTGAAACTGGGGGAAGGGGGATCAGCTAGTGAAGTTAGACCCAGGGGGGAAGGGAACGGGGGCAACCCCGCAAATTAGGACGGAAAGGAAAGGAGGGGGAGTTAGGAGTAAAATGAAAAATAAGTAAAAAGGGGGTTAGAGCTGAAGAGAGGAATTAGGAAATATAAGTAGAAAAGGTTTTTAAAGGGAAAAAAACGAAAACTAAATACTTACTCTTTCGGTGTAGGACTTAGAAGGGTGGGGCCCGAATCTCAGAAAAACCAACCACTCCGTGACTTGACAAAACTCCCAACTGACGAAAAGGTGATGTCATCATTCAAGGAGAATTTTGTCATGCGTTGGGAACGGGAGGGTCTATCTTCGCTAAGCTAACAAGGATTGGAAATATGTGCAATGTTAAGTTTACGCTCAGAAATAACTGGTTTTAAATAATTTTCGAAAGATGAGCATAAAGTTAGCACTGCACAGTATTTAGGGGGGGATTTTACATACAAAATAATACATAATTATCGGACTTCCCAACAATTATACAAATACAATATTTATGGGGAATTTTAGGGATTTTGGGGGGATTTTTAGGAAAAACATTAAAAGTGAAACTTGGGAAAGGACTTGGAAGGGGGGTGATAGCGGGAACGCTATTACCCACATTACAGAGCCCTTCAAAGGTGAACTTGACATGTGTTAGACATAGGAAAATGAAAAAGTTAGGTTAAAAAGTTTGTGGCAGAAAAATTTTTCGATGTATGAAAGGCACAACGCTGAAACTTTCAAAATATGTCAAGGACATATTGTAGAGTGCAGCAATCTAGTTTGGGGCAATTCTGTTGAGTGGCGGATTTTTGGTGAATTTTTAAAGTAAGAATTTTGGAAAATCCAACGTTTTTGGACTATGAAAAACAGGACCTGCAGTACTCTTTTGCTTGTCCTGAACGATTGACAAAAGTTACGGAAATGATAGCTGCACTCTACGCATAAAAACACGACTTTTGAAAGTATTCGCAAGTTTCTATCAGCTGTAGTAAGCTAAAAAACTTGCCACAAAAACAGCAAATTTTGGCAAAAATGGCCATTTTTCATAATTTTCACATTCTTTTGATAATTCCTCACTCATTAGGTGGCAAAAAATCACCAAACATGGCAGATAAATATATTCAGGTCTGTCACATAATGTGGCGATAACAAATGCGTCAATATTGAACATGCCTGCTGTGACGGCATCTTTGATCTTTATAGGTGGAAAATGGCAATTTTTAAATTTTTTCAAATATAGACAAATTGGGTATCAATCGATAGCTAATCGAACGAGGAGCAACTTTATTCATAGAACTATGGGTCCAAAATGCTGTCTGTGCAAGACAAAATGAGTTGAATTTATACTGTGCAGTCCTCTAAAGTTAGGTCAGTGTAGCACTCAGGCATGCATTGTGAACGCCTGGATAGCAAGCCTTGAGCCGCGTCTGCCCAAAATATTATCTTAGTAATGGCTTTAATTTGGTGTATCGGTCAACCCTGTTCTCGATCGAATTCGAAATATATTAAGCTTAAGTTTTCACAATTTTCTGATTTTTCGAATGATACTGTTTATCCTATATCAAATATTGCCTTCCAAAAATGTTTTTAATGTCTTTCAGGTTTTTATTCTAACACCTACCCATTCTGGGTGAGTGGACGGGACGCAGTGCACTTGGAATCTTAGATGTGTAAAAATTCAAAAATTAAGTCGAAATTTTGCTAATTTTTTTGTAAGAATCTTCTAACGCATTTAATTGTTAGTAGTTTTGGGTAAATTATAATGTACTTGACCCTAGAACATTCGTTTTTACTATTTAGTACTAGAGTCTGCTTAGCTTCATTGAGCGGACTGAAAGCAGAACAGCCATTAAAAGTCTTTTACAGATTGAGTAAAATTCAGATCAATTTTTTAATAATTATTCTTAAAATTTCTTGTAACAGAAGGAAATTGGATTGTTGTTGTTGAGTGGATCATAAAGATGAATATATTTGCAAACTTTCCGCAGAATATCGTTCCGTGACTCAAAAATTGGCGTGCAGCGCTTAGCCTCCCGCACACCACTTTAAAATTGGATCTCGAGGAAAAACCCAGAGCGGATCAAAGAAAAGTAAGGGGTGGATCAAGGGATACTCCACCCAAGGATCATGACTCAAAAGGTTTTGGGTCTGACTCAAGCAATGGGTGTGCTAACGGTACATATATACATACGTCTTGACTCCCGTATGGATCTCCTTGGTTTCTTTCTGGCCCACCAAAGCGCTATCTGACGGGCTTTTCCGGCTGTTGAAACAGTTTTGCCAGTAAACGAAACCTCTGAAACCGGCTTGTCCAACAAAGGGTGTCATTGAAAATTAAGCTCTGGCGTGTCCGTCACGACAGTTCACAGTTTCTCATGACGCAGACCAGACAAAATTTAATACAGTTACGTACTAGTACTAACTAGACTAATGGTTGATTAGTAGACTCTCTGGCTGTCAGTCAAAAGCTAGTTCACTTGACGCAAAGCAGTTAATTTCATCAATCAAATGTTTAATTAGCCAAATTAGTGTTCAGGAGTCGAGAGTGGAAAATCGTGCAGCTTAAGCTTAACCTGACTTTGAGAAGACACAGAATTGCACAACTATATGCAGTTTTAATCTAAGCGAGAATCAAATCAGAGAATGAAAGTAAGTTTTACACCAACAATAAAATAAGAAAACGAAAAACAGAATAGTAATAGAATCCGATTGAAGAAGCCTTATGTGTTACCTAAATATTGGGTCAAGGTCTAGTTTTTTTAGGACGAAATGAAAAAGTAACACCAGTTTTTGGGTACACTGATTGTTTTGTTTGTTACACTCGCGGCTGCTAGCCAGTGTCCGAAAGGGAGAGCAGCCAATCAGAATCAAGTTAGTCTGCCGGGATGTTTTAAAAGTTTTAGGATTTTGCAATTAAAGTGTTAGGTGAACAAAGTGTCAAAATTAAAGTCTTAGAACTTTAGGATTTAGGGACAACAGTAGTCCTAAACTATATTGTTCTAAATTTTTAAAAGCTTAAAATTTAAGTATCAAAAGTTTAGGAATTATGAGCTTTATTTTGCTTTGTTTCAAATCATCTACGTGAAAGTTTAGAAATTTAAAATGATAGGGAAAAGTCCCCGGACACACTTATCTCAGTAAAATTAATATTTTATTTATTTTAACTGTTTTAACCGTGGTGACAAAGGTTTTGTGCCTTATTCGTTATGCAAGTACTTTGTAGCACGGTTTTGCATTCACAGTTTTGTAAATTCATCGGGTGGGAAGCCCTCATGCGCGACACTCGGAGCTTCCCGCACGATGAACGTACATATCTGTGAATGCACTATAAACCATGCTACAAAGAATACAAGTATATACTTCTGTCCTAATAGACTTAAACTATAAGCGACCGAACAAGAATCTGCTTGGAAAATGCTGTTATTTTATTGGATAGCTCTACGATAGATTTCGTTGGCTGCAAACAGTAATCTGATACTGATTGGCTGTTTAGTTGGGCGAGCTTTCAAAACAAAAATGCGGGTCTGTCTAAAAAGCGGAAACGGAAACGGAAATGTAAGCGGAAACTGGGTCTAAAAAGCGGAAATGAAAACGGAAACCTGGGGCCAATTGCATAAAAGTCTACTAGTTGCGGATTCCGCAACTAGTAGATGCTAGTCTGCGGATTCTGCAATGCGAGTGTTGCATAAACTGCAAGTGCGGATTCCGCAACTCGCAATACTAGTGCGAGTAGAGAGGCCTACTAGCTGCTAGTCGCTTACAACACTAGCAGCAAGTTTTTGTTGCATAAAATCTACTAGTGTTGGCACTAGTAGGCCACTAGTGCGAGTAAATTCGTCTAGTCTTCGATCACTAGACGATTTGCTTGTTCACTATTTCTACTTGAATTTTATACACTAATGTATTACGCACACGTCCTCAATTTTTTCAGTTATTAGGTACTCTTTTAAAAATGTTATAAACCTACTAATTTGAATTTAAATAATCCTAAGTATCCTAACCTAATCCGAATCCTAACTCCTAAGTATTTGCACAACGCTTACATATTTAATAAATATTAGTTGTTTTTGGGAACATAAGGAACAGCAGCGATAAAATTTAAAATGTTGTTTTACAGTATCTTATGATGGTATTGTCAAAATTTTTATCTAAACGTTTTTAGCAAAATAAGCTGAAATGACAACATGACGGGGAAATTTTTTATGGAATATTGTGTCTAAAACGGGAAATTATATATATTTATTATGAAGGTAAAAGTCATACTATCGTTGTAAGACGCATGTTAGTGGGTTTATTTTTGGGAATAACAAGATTTTGTATTTTTCGTTGAATTGGACAGCAATGCTAACGTAATCTTGAAGAATCGGCTAAAATTTGAAACAATTTGGCCGCCAAATTGAAAAATTCTGGTGCGACAACCGAAGCTAAGATTTTGTGTGAACAGTAGTGTTGTTGCCCGGCCTGTTTTTTTGACGCGGCCGGCCGGGCTTGTAAACTTGTTAATGGGCTCTCCACTCTGGGCCGGCCGACCGCCCAGCCGGCAAGAACTCCATTGTACACACACCCCCCACAGGTCTGTAAAATTATTCCAAATATGAAGGAATTGTACTAATGCGCATTTATAGTTTTGCGCCAGTTGAAATATATATGGCCAATTTTTGTTTGGTTCAAAAGGTACATATCTCAATGCTTTCTCGCACAAGATTTGAAACATCTGAGTTTCGTTCGTTCTTTAATTTGGCTCAGATAGTACTGATTTGCAGTCTTACTGATCCTACCACAATTAGTTAAGCTTCAGCCCGTTTCCATTCTAAATCGGCGCATGGCTGATATTTTGATTATGCAATTGAATTCTTGCTCAATTGTTGACTAGAAAGAAAGCAACCCCAAACAGTTGATAAGCAAAGAAATGTATACATGTTAATAAATGAGTTCTTTCCGATACAATGGATTTCTCAACTTAATGCAGACTTTTTAGTTAACGCAAATATTGAAGGTAAAATCCGTCAAAGCCGTGGACCTTTCATTCATAACTTGAAACAGATGTTTTCGGTTCACCAAAACAGCAAAGGTGAAATATCTAGTCATGGGGGAGCTCGGAGAGCCCCCCCATAATATGAGCTATAAAGGCACTTTGCGGATTTGGAAAAGTGCTAATTAGGCATAACTAATTAACGGGAAGGAATTAAGAGCTAATATTTGCATTTTTGAAATCTCCAGGCCAAGAGCTTTCGAATGATACCAAACTTGCCCGGAAAAAATGAACTTTGAAAAAAATCGACTTTCTCTTACGGGTTTGAAAGTGGGGTTTTTTTCTCTGTATTCAGCATGATTTTTTCCAATTTTGTGTTAACTCGATTTTTCGAACGGCCCATAGGAAAAATTTTTCTATACTATTTTTTGATTATCTAGGCAATGGTACTTAGCAAGTTTATGTTTTTTTTCGAATTTCGATCTGGTTCGATTTTTATAGATGGTCAAAAATGGGAAAAATAGCGTTTTTGGACACCTGCAAGCTGAAAAATTTCTAAGTCCGAAAATTTGAAAATAGTCTAAAAACGGGCAAAAACAGCGTTTTTCGGCCTCGGGGTGGTACCCATATATAGTAAATCGGGGTCGCTGAAAACGATGAGCATACTGCCGATACCGTCCGAAGTGACCACTGGTCAGCATGGCTCCCGTGGTTCCTCGCCCAGGGTCAAAGTAGGGAAAACTCACTATAAACAGCATTTTTCGTGGTTTTAGTTGGGGGCACATATAGTAAATCGACTATGCTCGTTTCAATGGGCGTATTGTCGAAACCGACGGAAGTGACCACTGGTCACTACGGTCTAGGTGGCCTATTGACCACTGGTCAAACCCCCTAAAACAGCGTTTTTCGGCGTTTTGGTTGGAGGCATATATAGTAAATCGACTACGCTCGTTTCAATGGGCATATCGCCGAAACCGACGGAAGTGACCACTGGTCACTACAGCCTATGGGGCCTATTGACCACTGGTCAAACGGCCTGAAACTGCGTTTTTCGGCGTTTTGGTCGGGGGCATATATAGTAAATCGACTACGCTCGTTTCAATGGGCATATCGCCGAAACCGGCGGAAGTGACCACTGGTCACTACGGTCTAGGTGGCCTATTGACCACTGGTCAAACCCCCTAAAACTGCGTTTTTCGGGGATTTGGTTGGAGGCATATACAGTAAATCGACTATGCTCGTTTCAATGGGCATATTTTCGAAACCGACGGAAGTGACCACTGGTCTAGGTGTCCTATTGACCACTGGTTAAACCCCCTAAAACAGCATTTTTCGGCGTTTTGGTTGGAGGCATATATAGTAAATCGACTATGCTCGTTTCAATGGGCATATTGTCGAAACCGACGGAAGTGACCACTGGTCACTACGGTCTAGGTGGCCTATTGACCACTGGTCAAACCCCCTGGAACAGCGTTTTTCGGCGTTTAGGTTGGGGGCATATATAGTAAATCGACTACGCTCGTTACAGGTATCTTAGAACTTTTTCTTTAGAGCTTTCCGCTGAAAAATTCAAATTTCAATTTTTAAAATTCAAGTTTTCTTAGAAGTTTAGTTTTTGGTCAAAAATTGATTGGAAATAACTCCGGTCTGTTGCATTTCTGCATCATAATACACTTGCGGTTACTTTACAGCGAGAATATGTACAGTTTCCTATTTGGAGGGATAGTTAAATTGTGTCTTTAGGCGGCAATAGTTAAAGTGATCCAAAACTTTCTCAAAATATTAAGCCTGTTTGTTCGGTATATATAAACACTGTCGGAAAGAATAGCGATCATGATGGCGTTTCTTCTGAAGCATGAACTTTGAAGCATAAATTTCATGTTCAAAAACTGTTTTTGTGTTATAGCATGTCCAAGTCGAACAGATAAATTGAGACAGTCAATGATATAAAAAAGTTTGAACTCCAAGAATTGAGTATATAAATTAGTCTTTCAATTTACTGCAGATATTTAAACGATCCAAATCAATAAGTTGAAAAGTTTAGTTTTCGCCTCAAGCTTTTCATAAACTATTGATCACTGTCCCCCACAAATCACTCGCCCCGCACAGGGTATAAGACGGAGGAATGTGTCTTTCTCTCCCTTAATAACAAAATTGAACCTGGACTTGATGGAAGATACATTTTAAAATTTCATATATAAAAATGACGAGCCTGTGTGGCGTCGAGATGATGCAATTCTTAACACTTAATAATCAGATATAAATAAAAACGGCAAGAAACATGAAGTAAACAGCTACTAGTAAGCTTGCAGCTGCAACTAGTAGATTCTCTGCTACTAGTAAACTTGCAAATCCGCAAAGAATCGTCTAGTCGCTGCAAAACTTTTATGCAACACTTGAAGTCCGCACTAGTAACTAGTATACAAGTACTCGCAAATCCGCACTAGTAGATCCGCAAAGTTTTATGCAATTGGCCCCTGGTCTAAAATGCGGAAACGGAATTTAGTCTAAAAAGCGGAATCCAAAATATGTCTAAAATGCGGAAACAGAAAAATAGTCTAAAAAAGCGGAAGCGGAAACGTTTAGTGTGTTCCAGATATTTCTCTCGCTAGACGGCGCTGTGTTACAATTTGAGCATCCAATGAAAAACCTTATTTCGTTGGCATTCTGCCAGCAACGTGAGTAAACTTGCAGTGCTTTGATTAAAGCAAATTTCATACAAAATGAATGTATATATAATAACTCGAAAAAATATATATCTGGAGAAACCTGGCCATAATTGAACAAATGTTTGGACATTTAATGGGTAATAATGGATAGGGATAAATTTATTAAATCATATGATTTTATTAAACACGTAAGACTAATCAAAAGAAATATCAGAAATAAAGATGGAATTGGAAAATTTTAATTTCTTCGCATTCAAAAGATTTTATTGCTGGATATAAAATCAATCCATGAACGAGTTTAAACCGAATAGGTATATCCGCTATGAGAAGATTATCCCATCCCAACTGGCCTTTTAACGGCAACCATTTTAAACTTATCGTCTTTTTACTTTTTACCGAAGTCTGACTACAATTTACTAGTAAAAATTACTTTTTGGACAAACAGAACTTTATACACAGAGCTAATATTCGATTTTACCTGGAAATGATTGGCAATTGAAATGGGTGCTGGGATAATGAATTAGTAATCGACACAGACCCTGAAAACTGTCGACGAAGTTTACGTAACCATTTATTTGTTTATTCAATTACAATTCATAAGAAGTTATTCAATTCAGGCTTTTAGCATTTGGTTTTTGATTCCAAAAAATAGACCGTAATTCTATTTATTTAATCACATGTTTGAGCAGTTTCCACAGGCTGTTACTCTTTTTGGACTCAGATTCCGTTTCCGCCTTTTAGACCCGTTTTCCGTTTCCGTTTCAGCTTTTATTTCCGTTTTTTAGACCCCGATTCTGTTTCCGTTTCCGCCTTTTAGACAGACCCCAAAAATGCCGAAACTCTAAGCGCTAAAATCTAAAGCCCTAAAAGCTAAAAAGAGGCAAGATAATGCTCGCAGATTTTAAACATTAAGGAGTTAAGTCAAAAATATGTGGTCTAAAGTTTAAAGCACATTATTGCGAAAGTTTCAAAATTTTAATTTATAACCTTTACATTCATTGGTTTGGATTTAAAATTTAAGGCTTTGTTCGTTGCGAAGTTCTAATTTTTAGTTGGTTGCATCAAGAAATCAGGATGGCCCAAAAATTCCCCGGACAACTCTCACTAGTCAGAATTTCATAAGTCACAATTTCATTAGTCCGAATTTCTGTTGGTCAGAATTTATTTTGTCAAAATGTTGCAAAAACCACTGACTGCCAATCCTTACGCAATGGCTAATCCTGCTGATAATCAATACGATCAAGAGTAAATAATAACATTGGATTATGTACTCTCTTCTGTGGTAATATGACGCATCAATTGTCAAACAATAAATTGCAGGCGAGTGGGATCTTTTCAGGATAACCCCCCAGGCCCAAATTCCGTAAAACTTGACCAAATGAGCTGAAACTTGGTGTGGGTATGTTTTCGACCACGCTAAATTCAAATATCGCAAAATTTTTCGATTTTTCGATTACTGAGCTAACGAAAAGCTGAATCGAAAAACGGATTTCAGATTCGTGTTCTGCGACCTCGAAAACCCCTGAATACAAAATTTTCGATTACTGAGCTAACGAAAAGCTGAATCGAAAAACGGATTTCAGATTCGTGTTCTGCGACCTCAAAAACCCCTGAATACAAATTTTTCGATTACTGAACTGAGCTAACGAAAAGCTGAATCGAAAAACGGATTTCAGATTCGTGTTCTGCGACCTCGAATACCCCTGAATACAAATTTTCAGCAAAATCGAAGACAAAAAATTTTTCGGTTACCCTTGGTCCCCCCTTACGAATCGAAAAAATCAAATTTCGCGAAATCGAAAAATTTTGCGATATTTGAATTCAGCTTGGTCGAAAACATACCCACACCAAATTTCAGCTCATTTGGTCAAGTTTTGCGGAATCCGGGCCTGGGAGGGGGGTTATCCTGAAAAGATCCGGCGAGTGGATCCATAGTCGAATTCATGTCAGCGAGTCGTAGTTGAAAGTCAGCTACTAACTCAAGTTTGTCTACGGTATAGGGCTGGCTATTAACTAACTTCACACAGCGCCTGCAAGTTTCGAACGAAAGAACTAAGGACTAACTAAGAGCAAAACGCTTTTAAACTTTTCTTTGAGAATAGGTCGCAAAACAGTCCTAAAATCTCTAAACTAACCTATTAAATTTAGAGTACCTCATTACAGTAATTAGTAATGTGCCTACTGGAACTGACCGTCCCTAAAAGCACGAGTACATAATATATAGAGTATGACAGCTGGCAAACGCTATGCATCATTACTCTTATCTAATCCGTCTGCACACCCCCTCTCCCCCCAACTTGGTCTCTAATGAATCGAAACAAATTCACCATCTATGCTTGTGTTCTGAAACTCGAAACAGACAAACCTTTCGACCTTTAACACATAACGCATAGAGTGAGTGAGCGTACCACCGTTTCGACTGGATACCCTAATCTGCAGGGGGGGTCACTGGTGTCCAATTTACGGAGAGGATCAGCCGTAGTATGAAGAGGATTTGCCATGTTTATCTTACACAGAGTATCCCAGCTGTCATACTCATACTCTTATGTATTGTGTACTCTTGCTAAACGTAAGCCACATTTTATTGCAGAAAAATCACATTTATACATGATTTTAACAAACAGTATATGCCGTCTGATATGAAAAATAAAAAACAGGCTACAACAAGGTACAGATCATTATAACCTTAAAGCAGAGCACAAAACAGCATCATCATAAAAAAGCAATTGTACAAAACAGCTCATAATATTATAAAGTATATAAATCTGACATGATTCTGGAAAAAAGCTAGCGAATTCAGCAACAGTTATGGTTCAAAAATGCTGAGCAAACAATGTTCCCATTTCGCATATAAATTTTAGGAACCATAAAGTAATTTTGCCCTAAAAACACAATTTATAGCGACAGACAACAATAACGGTAACAATAAAACAAAATCACAAAATAACAACCGAGTGGTCCATTCTATTTTACAGAGTCAAGGCAGGTACAGAATATACGTATATATTTAAATACATATAGCAGAAAACTATAAAAAACTATAAATCACAGACAATTAAGGACCTGTAATTGAGTGTAAACGTCGATCATTTAATACAGTCTAGAGTGCATAATAACTAAGAGTGTGACAAGCGCAGCACTCTTAGCTATCAGGCTGGGGACATCATCTGCACGATAACGGCCTCCCCCCCCACAAATCAGACCCTTGTGGATTTCACTAGGGTCTGATTTGTGGGGGGGTCATTTCACTAGGGTCCAGTTTTGGGGGGGGGTCATTTCACTAGGGTTTGATTTGTGGGGGGGGGTCAAAAATCCACTAGGGTCTGTTTTGGGGGGGGGTCACCGGGGTCTGATTTGTGGGGGGGGGGGGTAGGCCGTTATCGTGCAGATCATGTCCCCAGCCTGATAGTAAGAGTGCTGCGCTTGTCACACTCTTAGTTATTATGTACTCTTGATACAGATAAGCACGAGGCTTAATTAACAAATAAATTAACACTTAAAACTGTTGCAAATCCTCAAATCAGGAACTGACAGTTTGTTGATCATCATCTGGAATATCCGAAATTAACAGTTCGTGCTGATGAATTCGGCCTTTACGAATTTCCGATCGAAATCGGGCAATATCCTTCCGGGTGACAATCCCAATTACCTACAAACAATTAACAAGGTAATTAGCTACCTGTGGTTTTTTCACGGGGGGGGGTTGCGCCCCCACTTTTTGGGTCCCCCCACTCGACCTCTCCCCCCCCACTTTTTTGGGCTTCCCCCCACTCACCCTAAGGTGCCCAGAAATTGCCAAGTTTTTAGGATTTTGGGTCAAAATTTTCAAAAGTTTTCCAGCTTTGCCGGAATTTTTTGGTCAAAAATCGTCAATTTTGGTGCCAAAACTTAATTTTTGAGCACTTTTAAGCTTGGTTATAGCAGTATAGGTAGAAAACAGGCTTTTTATATATACTGTATTTTGGGCATTTTCAGCTCATTTTATTCCCCCCCCCCACTTTTGGACCTCCCCCTCCCCCCACTAGTGGGGGGGGGGGGCGTCCCCCACTTATTTTTGCATAAAGACCCCCAGGCTACGACAATAATTAAACTGCAAATAAACAGAAAAATGTGTGACAATATTATGTAGCCTCTCCGTTATCAACTGTTGAGCCATGCTCTCAAGGCTAACTCCTCAATTGTGTTCCCAGAAAGCGTTTTTGTGGGCTCTCCCCAAAAAGCTCGCAAACACAGCGACTCTGCCCCGAATTGTGTATGAACGCTGGGTTAGCGGGAAAATTTGTGGATCTAACGTTGCACACTTTTTAAGTGCTTGGGTCAGTCGTTAGCGTGCTGAGCATGTGCCTGGAGCTGATAACAGAGAGCCTGCCTACCATCATACTGTCTTATCGAAAGGAAACCTTTTGTTCAAGCACAACGGAACAGGAAATCCGAACTCATCAATCTTGTTTGCTGCTTTTTTTAAACAGCACCATTTCATCGAATTTATTCTCCTAATTTCTGACAACAATGTAGTACGCCATTTCACTAGGTCCCACATATTCACACAGCTTCCAAGTTAATTAACACTCATTAATTCAATTAATTAATTAATTAAATAATTAAATTATTTAATTAAATCCTAACAAACCCTGTTATCATGATCCACAACCACAATGTGACGAAGACCCAGCCCTCTTATTAAAGTATACATTTTGGTCAGGGTTGCCTCCTAGAATTAAAGAATAGCTCTGTATTCATTACTCCACCTGGTATTAATAATCATACCAGAGTTGGTCGCGGGCCGCGGGTACCCGCGGGTACCCGCGGGGCGGGGCGGGTATCACCAAATTTCAATACCCGCACTACCCGCGCGGGTATCTGTGCGGGCCTAACCTAAAAATTTTAACTATTTTTGTCTAAAACTAAGTAAAATTTACTGGTTAAACAGAACATATTGCATTTGTATTTTCACCTCTCATTTAGTTTTGCCAGTTTTCTTAACTGTAATAGTGGGTCTGTCTTTAAAATGCTTAATATGGGGCTAGGTTAAAAAATAGAAGAGGACTAGGTTGTGAGCGAATTAATATGGGCACAGCTTCGCCGAACAACCCATATTCGCGGTTTGTAAATGTAAATTATTATGCATATCCACGATACATTTGGTTTATAGTTCATAAATAACCTACAGCTACGGTATGTGCTCGAGCTTTATTCGAACTTTTACTTTAGCAAACGTTTTCTTCGATAACTGCTTCATACTAACCAGCGCATTTTACGTATATATCCATTTATACGGAAAATTTATATTCAAGAATAATTTAGGACTCTCTTACGATCTTCTATTTCCTCCTGACTTGGACCAATAGCTTTAGCATCATATCCTTAGACCTCTCCTAGTAGTAGAGCCTGCGGTAGTTCACACAACAAAATGGTGATAATTTACGTATATATTCCTAGCAGCTAGTCTAACAGTACATGCAAACAGCTATATTCGATGAGTATTCAACTGCTTAAATTTTTTATTGACTGACATTGATAGCTCTAAGCTAAGACGAAACGTGAAATCCCGCGAATATGGGTTGTTCGGCGAAGCTGTGCCCATATTAATTCGCTCACAACCTAGTCCTCTTCTATTTTTTAACCTAGCCCCATATTAAGCATTTTAAAGACTAGTCCTCTCTTGATTTTGCAACCTCACCATCACCCATATTACTTTTTCATGCTCCAGAGGAGCATTTTTATTTCTTGTCCTTCTGTCATTTTAAAGGATCCCTTTCCAGCAATGCGGTAATGGATACAAGGAGCTTGAACAGTGCCATGCTAAACTAGCGTAGTCGATTTACAATATATGCCCCCAACAAAACGCCGAAAAACGCTGTTTTAAGGGGTTTGACCACTGGTCAATAGGCCCCATAGACCGTAGTGACCACTGGTCACTCCCTCGATTTCGGCAATATGCCCATTGAAACGAGCGTAGTCGATTTACTTTATATGCCCCCGATCAAAACGTCGAAAAACGCAGTTTTAGGCCGTTTGACCAGTGGTCAATAGGACTCCTAGGCCGTAGTGACCAGTGGTCACTTCCGTCGGTTTCGGCAATATGCCCATTGGAACGAGCGTAGTCGATTTACTATATATGCCCCCTACCAAAACGCCGAAAAACGCAGTTTTGGACCGTTTGACCAGTGGTAAATAGGCCATATAGGCTGAAGTGACCAGTGGTCACTTCCGTCGGTTTCGGCGATATGCCCATTGAAACGAGCGTAGTCGATTTACTATATATGCCCCCGACCAAAACGCCGAAAAACGCAGTTTTAGGCCGTTCGACCAGTGGTCAATAGGCCCCGTAGGCTGTAGTGACCAGTGGTTACTTCCGTCGGTTTCGGCGATATGCCCATTGAAACGAGCGTAGTCGATTTACTATATATGCCCCCGACCAAAACGCCGAAAAACGCAGTTTTAGGTAGTTTGACCAGTGGTCAATAGGCCCCATAGGCTGTAGTGACCAGTGGTCACTTCCATCGGATTCGGCGATATGCCCATTGAAACGAGCGTAGTCGATTTACTATATATGCCCCCGACCAAAACGCCGAAAAACGCAGTTTTAGGCCGTTTGACCAGTGGTCAATAGGCCCCATAGGCTGTAGTGACCAGTGGTCACTTCCATCGGTTTCGGCGATATGACGATTGAAACGAGCGTAGTCGATTTACTATACATGCCCCCGACCAAAACGCCGAAAAGCGCAGTTTTAGGCCGTTTGACCAGTGGTCAATAGGCCCCATAGGCTGTAGTGACCAGTGGTCACTTCCGTCGGTTTCGGCGATATGCCCATTGAAACGAGCGTAGTCGATTTACTATATTTGCCCCCGACCAAAACGCCGAAAAACGCTGTTTAGAGTGAGTTTTCCCAACTTTGACCCTGGGCGAGGAACCACGGGAGCCATGCTGACCAGTGGTCACTTCCGGCGGTATCGGCAATATGCTCATCGTTTTCAGCGACCCCGATTTACTATATATGGGTACCACCCCGAGGCCGAAAAACGCCATTTTTAGTGACTTTTAGGGCATTTCTAGTAAAAGTGGGACTTAGAAACTTTTCGCCCAAACAGGCCAAAAAAATGCAAAGTTTGGGCCCATCTCCTGAAAGCTAGGGAGCAAAATTAAAAAATCCCCCTCGTTACTTTATGCACCCCTACTGGTAATTTTCAACAAAAGCTACTAGACCTCTCCAGCTTCTACCCAGTTCTAGAAAAGTGTGACCAAAATTTGCGAAAAATAGCGAAAGTCCGACTTTGGGACCTTGGCACAGAGCCAAAATTGGCCAGGTGCCAAAATGACCAAAAAAAGGTAGCATGGGGGGATCCTGTCTACCAACATATAATAGTAGTATGGTGCCAAAATGCCCACATCGTTCCAACACTTAGCCGTAAAATGCATTTCCAATAAGCGTTATTCACCGAGAAAAAAAAACAAACGCACCGTAACTATCGCCTAGTGCAAAAATTCGAAGTTTCGAATTCGAACCAAAAGTATGGTGGTACTTGTAGTACTACTCGAGTTGTTTACGATCGAGTTGTTTACGATGGTAACCTTTTTACCACCTCCGGACCTCTAATTAGCTGGCACCAGGCCAACACGGTCTCCAGAGGGCCGCGCAGACGCCTTTATACCCATATTATGTAGGGGCGCTATCGCGCCCCTACATAATACAATATGAAAATATATATCGAGGCAAATAAATGATAAGGATAGGCCACGACGAAGGAGACAATAACTGGACACAGGAGACCCAAAGGGCAAACGCCCAGATCCAAACAAAATGGGAAAAATACAGTGAGGGAAATTGAGAAAAAAATTCCGGTAGATTTAAATTAAGTATTAGCATTGAAAACAAAATAAGAAAAATAATAATTAGCAAAAAAAATAAGGGTGATTTAAAAAATGAGAACCCAACAGAAGAAGAAAAAAACAACAGAAAAAAAAGAAAACAAGAAAACACGAAAAATAAAAAGAAAAAAAAAAAAACGAACTGAAAGAAAGGGGGAGAGGATGAGGGGAGAAAAAAAGAGAGAGAGAACAAGAAAAAAGAAAAAAAAGAATAAAGAGACAAATAAAAATAAGGGAAAAAAATTGGAATGAAAATGAAATGAATGAAATGAAGAAAGGAAGAGACAAAAAAAAGAGAAAGAAAAAACAAAGAAGGAAAAAAAAAAGAGGGGAAGAAAAAAAAAAAAAAAAGAAAAAAAAAAAAGAGAACACAAAAAGAAAAAAAAAATAAAAAAAGAAATATACAGGAACAAGAGAAGAAAAAAGAGGCTGATATTTGTAGATAATCCCACGATATCGTCCAAACGACTCTGGATCCTAAAATTTTAAAATTATCATTTCGAAATAAAAAATTCTCAAACAAACAGTCGACATATTAATAGGCAACAATTTAAGTAAACAGTCGGCTTGTAGGTCACGTGATGTCACGGATCGAATCCAACCAACCAGATTCTGTCTGATATGCTAGAAGGGATTTGGTACAGCCGTTAGCGAACAGAGCATAGTTTTTGCACTGATAACAGAGAGCCTGCCAGCCTGTCACACTCTTATCTATTATGTACTCTCTTGACCTTACCTGACCATCAGCAGTGGTCAGCGGGTCAAATCGATCCACAACCGGATATCCATGATGTCGGGTGGATTTCAGGATATCATAGATTCGACCCACTGACTCCACTTCGCGCAGTACGATTACTGGGCGGGCCATCACACGTCTACAAAATGTAAATATTATGCACAAAGGTCATTGGAAATGAAAGATGACTGACCATTAATTACTAATTACCAATTAATAACATAATTAATTACAACGATTGTGTGGATTAAAATATATCTAGCATAGCAAGGAAGCAAGTCGAAACTAGAATAATGTTAACTTCTGGGCGCTAATCTTATACTCAACATTTAGAATCATAAACAACTATTTGGTGAGCACATCAATTGAGTTAGTTAGTGGTACAACTGCACATATTAGGCAACCATTACAAATATATGGCTCGCAAGTTTAAAACTAGATTCGGTAACTATACTATTGTGTAGCACAGTTGTATCAGGCATGTACCCCAAAGTTTACAGACAAACAAATAACCTTGCAGATATTTTTGAGGACAAGTGTGGAGGTTCCGAGGGCAGGAGTGGAATTTCGGCCAAATCAATGTGAACATCGTACAGACCCTGAAAAAGAAAGACAAAAAAGAAAAAATATAAAAATCAAAAATAGCCAAAACCCAAATTCTAATACCAAGAAAAGGAAACAAAGGTAAACTGGTTCCTGGTCTGCACCTAGAATTTTGAATGGGCAAATTGAAATTGTGGCTCCGAGCCCAGAGGGGGCGTATCCCCCTTCCAGAAGTTGAGACAAACTTGTATGTATTTTCCGGACAAAAATGTCTACTAGTCACCAGATTTTTCTATTCTTCTCCCACTAAATATATATACTCAAGTTAACAGTTAACAAACTAGAAAGTATATATATATACATGCACTAGCGCAGCCAGAAAAAATTTTCGGGGGGTGAAAAAAATTTGGGGGGGTCTGGGGAACGGAGCAGGGATGGAAACTGGGTCACTTTTTTTGACCCATGACCCGCTCGACCCAAACGCAAATTTGACCCAGACCCAAAGCGACCCATAAAATTTTAAAATTTGGTGACCCAGACCCAAATGACCCAAACGTTTTCGTGACCCAGACCCAACTGACCCAAGAATTTTTGTGACCCAAACCCAAATGACCCAATAAAATAACGTTACCCAGACTGACTTTACCTAAACGTGATTGTCCTTTTGTGCAGTAATTTGAAAACACCGTAAATTTCTTAATTTTTGAAAAGAGGCAAGAACAAGTACATTCCCCTTTTTTGTAAAACTAGGTCGACAGTTTGTTTCTTTACAAAACACCTATGCCGGTGGAAAGTTTGTAGCATATAAAGTTGATCATTCAAGATCACTGGTAAAAGCTAGGGTCCTATCAAGATTTTAATGCTTATCTTGTTATGAATTGTAAATTTTAAAATCGATAGAAATATGTCCACCTTGGTACGTGGCTTTTACCATATGAACCCACTGAAATAGAATGGCATGGCAAGGCAAGTCACACTTAACTACTGATTGCTGTGAAGCGAGTGCTAAATTTAATAAAATTGTTAGTGATCGCGCCGAAGGCGCAAAAATTTTTTTAAAACACTGGGTTTTATTTTAAAATTGGCTAAATTTCCACCACAAAAATTGAAACCGGAAGCTTACTTTAAAGACTTGGCAAGACCCTGTGACCCAAACCCAAAATGAGCCACTAAAATTTGCTGACCCAGACCCAAAGTGACCCACAGGAAGACTGACCCAGACCCATACTGACCCAACGGTTTCACAAAATCAGTGACCCATGACCCAGTGACCCAAGCAAAAATGGCGACCCAAACGACCCATGACCCAATGACCCATGACCCAGTTTCCATCCCTGGAACGGAGCTCTCCAGAAGCTGAGAAATTGTTTTATTTCGTGACCTCCGTGGAATGTTTACAGAGCATTCTTTGCAATTAAAAATACTTAAGCCCCAAGCATGTGATGCAGAAGCTGGTTACAGTACACCAAATGTGGTATTTGGTACTAATTTTGGTGTGGAAACACGTATGATGATGGTACAATACACTTATCTCGCGCCGATGGCACGAAAATTTTATGAAAAATGACCTTTTTCACATGGCACGGAAAAAATTACTGGGGGTCCACAATTTCAGGAGGGAATTCC
>JASAND010007021.1:0-17389 GCA_030248195.1 Trissonchulus latispiculum
GGGCGCTATCGCGCCCCTATCCGATATATATATACGGGGCCCCGCCGTAATAGGGGGGGGGGGGGGGGGGGGGGGGGAATTCCCCCCGGGAAATTGTGTTGCCCCCCGATTTTTCCTGCCATGTGCAAAACGCCCATTTTTTAAAAACATTTTCGCGCCTTCGGCGCGTATAACTGAAATTTACCATCATAATTTGGGTTTGGAACGTCAAAAATGAGTGCTAAATACCCTATTGGATGTGGTTCGCCGGATTTATGCATCATTTGCGTGCATGAAAACGTATTGAGCCTCATTTCGCTTCTTTAATTCAAAAAATGCTTTGGAAAAAATTCCTGGGAGACAACACAATTTCGGAAATCCCCCCCCCCCTGGCTGCAGCGCCTCACTATATATTATGGGGGGCGCGTGCTCCCCCTGTATGGTGTAAAACCGGCGCGGCCCCAGAGACCGGGATTTCAGCTACCGTGCCCAGCCAAATACTCGGCCAAACCTAGATTAAGTGTCGTGGGGGGGGGGGGGGGGGGCCATGCACACAACAAATAGCAAAAAAAGTTTTGGTTTCAACTTTGAAAAATGAAAACTCAGGCCAAGTCAAGATTATTTGTTTTTTTTCCGTGTTCTCTGAAACCGTTTTAGTCTAACTGCAAACTTGAACGTGTGGTGGTTGGTTTTTCGACTGTTCCAGCACTTTTTGGGACCAGTGAGCCACTGCCTGAGCCTGACTAAATGGGCAAAAAGCGTGCCTTGTCACCGCTTCGAACTTCAAAGGCAAAAGCAGAAACACCGGCACCACAGGGCCAAGGTGGCCGTGTCACGGAAGCGATTTTCGATATCTGACAAAAAGTGGATTCTATTGTCCGACAAGTAGCCATTTCGGAAAATGCAAGTCCCCCTGCCAGGAAAGCAGTCAAGCCTGCATAAATATGCAGTTTGAGACGAGGTGGGGGGACACCGCAACATTGAGCCGAGCTGGCAGCACAGGCAATCTGGTGGCTGTGCTTTCAATACTTTTATAGTCTTAGCTGACTTCAAGCTGCTATGGCTTTTGGTGATATTCAGACAAATAGGAACTCAACATGACACTCTCACCATTAGCAACTGTACCAAATAGAACCTAACAGTTGTTTTGACCAAAACATACGGTAAAACATATTCAAACAATGCAAACAAACAAACTGCAATGTTACTATGGTACTGCTACAGTAAGAACAACAACACCAACAACTGGCATACAGTAAAGTGGTATAGCATCATGCTGAAAATCGCTTTTTGACAGTGATACAGTACTTTGCAGTGCTATAACATGCTATAACAACTTGCAAAAAGTTGCAATCAGTGCCGAATGCAGGAATAGCATTGAATGATGCCGTATAAAATGCGCACAACTGACATACATGCTGCTGCAGCAGAGGTACTAACATTTGCGGCTTCCGCTGCTTACACAAAAGTTTACATTAGATACGAACGACAGAAATATGCACAAATAAATGCCATATTACTATCATACATTGAAAAGAACAGCATATTGCAGCAAACTGTACACTGCCAAAATGTTCAGTTTTTCTGCCAAAATGAATGAATGGTACCTAAACTGCAGTATCTTGGACGACTGTTACATTGAAATTTTTAAAGTTTCTTTCATAAAGCTTTGCTAGACACTGAGGCCTTAAAATGAGCAAGCCAAATATAAAAATGCTCGATGGAGATTGAAAAATGCAATATGAAGAGTGACACCCCAAGCCGGACAGGACTACTAAGATGGCCAGGGTTGCGCCAGGGAACAGATTAAGCACGCCAATATGGACACAGACAACCATATGCACTGTGACCGTCATTACTTCACGTTGATACATTGTCACAAGGATAAGCTCGGCCACATGATGTGGTACATGCACAACGCACAGACTCGATGTGTAGGTGTACAAAAAAATCTGAATGTGTAGCACCCATCCCATTGTCTTACGTCACTTTTTTTGTCAAAAAACTTTTGCGCGGTGTCCGAGTTTGGTAAATACTGTATATACGTATATGCGGATTTAAAAATTACTGTGAACCAAACTTGTAATCTCACTTTGAAGCCGTGACACTTGAATACTAGTTTTGGTTAACTATTTTGCACTTTTTAAATTCGCATATACAGTATATATGCATAATTGTCCCTGACATACGTGTGCTCTTGATTACAATTAAGTAAAGTGAATCGTACGACACCGTGGATAAGCCGCATCAGATTTTTTACACTACATCAGTTGTGTATTTTGTTATTATAATTGCTATCCATGTGCAGTGAGCCGATACTGAGAGACTTCCTAGATACCCTTAGACAATAAGTGGTCACAATGCGGAGTGGGAGCATGCGTACCCGCGAATATGGGTTGTTCAGCGAAGCTGGTCCCATTAAATTAATTGCGCTTTAACCCCCTGTATTTACAACCCTGCCCCTCCCATATTAACGTTTTAAAACCTAGTCCTCTGTCCGCCCCAAAACCCAGTGTCACCCATATTGCATTTTTCATGTGCTCCATCGGAGCATTTTTATTCTTGTCCTATTTCATTTTTTAAGGTTCTCAGTAAACCTTAAGCAAAATGTAAAACTTTATGAAACTTTAAAGAAATTCCCCCAATAATTACGTAACAGTCAACCAAGCCATAGAACAAGAAGCTTGAAAAGTACCAATTTCTCCATTTTTCTTGATTTTGGCAGAAAAACCCTCATCTACTACAAATACCAATATTTTAGAAAGTTGCAGAAAGTTATCTGTAGTTTGTTATAAGCCATGCTGTACTTCCGCAGCACTCTACTGCAGCGCAACCAGATGCAAGCGTCACTGCCAAAGTAGTAGACTTATTCGGCATTATTTGTAAAGCTATTCTGCACGTGTCTGCAGAATTTCAGACGATTGCAACTTTTGTGTAGCTAGTTATAGGCCGTGCTGTACTTCCGCAGCACTCTACTGCAGCGCAACTATACGCAAACGTCACTGCCAAGAAAGGAGACTTATACGGCATCATTTCCAATGCTATTCTGCACGTGTCTGCAGAATTTCAGACGATTGCAACTTTTGTGTAGCTAGTTATAGGGCGTGCTGTACTTCCGCAGCTCTCTACTGCAGCGCAACTAGACACAAACGTCACTGCCAAAAAAGGATACTTATACGGCATGATTTCCAATGCTATTCTGCACGTGCCTGCAGAATTTCAGACGATTGCAAGTTATCTGTACTTAGTTATAGGCGTACTTCTGCAGCACTCTTCTGCAGCGCAACCATGTATATAGTAACATCGTAATAAGTATACGAAACCTATCTATAATAGTTTGTCATGTCCTAAACTATCTGTATGCCGAATTTCAAATGCCAGTGACAAATGAATAACTTGTTATCGACGGTGCTGTGTTTGGGGCAGCACATACAGCACGGTGGAAGCTAGAGACTGCGCCAACTAACATAGCTACAGTTCCCCCTTACTACAGACACTATTATCACCAAGTTTCATATGTTTAGCCGTTTACAGTAAGTGTACAGACAGCGTGCTATGGTTGCTGCATAGTAGTACAGCACGATAGCAGCACCGCCCAGCGCTGCGACTATGCTCATCGTTTTCAGTGACCCCGATAACCCTTATATGCGTCCCACTAAATGGTCCAAAACTGCATATTTATGCCTATTTTTGACTATTTCCTGTAGAGTTGGGACTTAGAAATTTTTCCAAAATGGCCATTTGGCCGGACCAACTTTGGGCCGGCCGCCTGAACGATCCTGGCCAGATATCGAAAATCGCCCTCGTTATGACACGCTACCTATCCCAAAGTTTCTTATGCAACAAGCCGCGTCTCTGTAGCTTGTTCCCTGAGCCCTGTAGCCGTGACACAAAATTGGCCTTTTTTGGCCATCTTAGCGGTCAGGCCACCTTTGGCCGGCCGCACAGGTGGCCGGCCGGGCCGGGCAGCGGAAAATTGTCCAAAAGGTACGTTAACACAAATACTACTCTCAGAAAAACCAAACTTCACCGGCTGAAAATGCCCACATCGTTCAGTTTGTGAGTTAGACTAAAACGGCTTCCCCAAGCGTGACTTACACGGAAAAAAAACAAACGGACCTAACTTGTCCGGAAGCGAAAATTTTCAAAGTTGAAAATTTTGACCAAAACTTTTTTGCTATTTGTTCTACTCGTCGTGCTGATTCCAACGACACCAAATTTGTCTAGTTTGGCTGAGTATTTAGCTGGCACGGTGCTCGAACGGGTCTCTAAGGGCCGCGCTGAGCCTTTTACACCCATATTATAAGGGGAGCGCTATCGCGCCCCCTATAATTCCTGTAACCACTACTGGAATCTTTCTAAGCGCTTGTGTAATTGCATTACCCCTGTGGGGCTACAAATATCGTGAAACTGCTTCTGTGCATGCAAAAACATGAAATAACGCAACTTTTAGCACATTGTGTAATTTTGGAGAAACCGGAAAAAAGGAAAAAAAATGGAAAAAAACCGGAAAAAAGGTTTGTTTTCCGGCAATCTTTTTTTTCCGGAAAAAACCAACCCTAATTCCTAGCAGGTCTAACAGTGTATGCAAACAACTAAATATATTCAATGAGTATTCAACTTCTTAAATTTCTTATTACTGACTGACACTGATAGCTCTGTATGCGACAAAAGCTAAGACGAAGCGTGAAATCCCGCGAATACGGGTTGTTCGGCGAAGCTGTGCCCATATTAATTCGCTCACAACCTAGTCCTCTTCTATTTTTGAACCTAGCCCCCATATTAAGTATTTTAAAACTAGTCCTCTTTTGATTTTACAACCTCACCATCACCCATATTACTTTTTTCATGCTCCGGAGGAGCATTTTTATTTCTTGTCCTTCTGTCATTTTAAAGGATCCCTTTCCAGCAATGCGGTAATGGATACAAGGAGCTTGAACAGTGCCGTAGGTAGAGCAGAAAACTGATTATATCAATATATAGTACCACTGAATTCTCACCTCCGCCCCAAGCTTCGGCCGCTGCAACCTCTGTTTGTGGTCACTTCAGTCGGTTTCGGCCATATGCCCATTGAAACGAGCGTAGTCGATTTACTATAAATGCCCCCAACCAAAACGCCGAAAAACGCAGCTTTAGGCCGTTTGACCAGTGGTCAATAGGCACCATAGGCTGTAGTGACCAGTGGTCACTTCCGTCGGTTTCGGCGATATGCCCATTGAAACGAGCGTAGTCGATTTACTATATATGCCCCCGACCAAAACGCTGTTTAGAGTGAGTTTTCCCAACTTTGACCCTGGGCGAGGAACCACAGGAGCCATGCTGACCAGTGGTCACTTCGGGCGGTATCGGCAGTATGCTCATCGTTTTCAGCGGCCCCGATTTACTATGTATATATAGTCAAGCGGGAAAAAAACCCACTCGCCAATGCGGGAAAAACCCACCCCCAGTGTGGGCTTACCGGTATGAGCTATCTAGGATTTTAATAGCCTATCTTGAAGAGCATCCAAAATAACCCTGGAGGGTGTATTATTGTCGCTCCCACTGCTTCCCAGCAAATTTTTTGGGACTTTGAAATTTTCGAAAATTTTGGTCCGTCCAAGTACCGAAATTTGGCAAACTTTGCCTGGCCACCCTGAACTACTGGAAAGACTTAGACCAAAGCGGATTGCATGTATGTGTAGGGCATCTGTTGCGCATCATAATGATATATGCCACACTGCTCTAACCCCTCCGGTGCGACCTGGGGGTGACCTAGAGTTGGCGGGGAAAAACCCACATGCGGGAAAAAACCCACTTTTCAAAATTGAAAATTTTTCTAAGGATTAGCAGGAAAGGTCAAACGAATACATACATTTGTTTAATAGAGCCTATAGATTAAATTGGTATAGGTTTTACCTGGGTTCGATCTGTTATGGGAGGTCCAGGGGGTCAAAATCGGACATGGTGCCATTTCAAGCCAAAAATTCAATTTGTCCAAAAATGCTTATTTTTGCCTTAAAATGGGTCTAGTTTGGCTCTAAATACAAGAAAAACACGTTTTCTATACGATAGGATGCTTAAACTGCCGAAAATAAACAATTTTAAAAAATTTCCAAAATTTGGCTATGTTTATGTGTTAAACATACCAAATTTTCGAAAGTCACTATGACCTCAATTTTTCAACAAAAACTAATATATTTTGATGCAGTTGTACTAAAAACAACCCGCTCTTTCATTTGGAGCGGTTAGAAATGCTCCTGGCAACTTGCCAAAAAATTTGCGGGGTGGGTTTTTTCCCGCATATGGGTTTTTTCCCGCATTGGGTTTTTTTCCCGCCAGTTTGGGACAATTTTTCTCACTAACGGCGCACCCTAGAGAGGTGTTCTATAGCTCATAAGAAAGCTTACGACTAGGCCTAGCAGACTGTATAGTCAGTATTTCAATATCTCAAACCAGTAAAAAGTTCTGGCCAAAAATCTGAAAAGTGGGTTTTTTCCCGCTTGACTATATGGGCACCACCCCAAGACCGAAAAACGCCATTTTTAGTGACTTTTAGGCCATTTCTAGTAAAAGTGGGACACTTTTCGCCCAAACAGGCCAAAAAAATGCAAAGTTTGGGCTCATCTCCTGAAAGCTAGGGAGCAAAATTAAAAAATCCCCCTCGTTACTTTATGCACCCCTACTGGTAATTTTCAACAAAAGATACTAGACCTCTCCAGCTTCTACCCAGTTCTAGAAAAGTGTGACCAAAATTTGCGAAAAATTGCGAAAGTCCGACTTTGGGACCTTGGCAGAGCCAGAATTGGCCAGCTGCCAAAATGACCAAAAAAGGTAGCATGGGGGGATCCTGTCTACCAACATACAATAGTAGTATGGTGCCAAAATGCCCACATCGTTCCAACACTTAGCCGTAAAATGCATTTCCAATAAGCGTTATTCACCGAGAAAAAAACAAACGCACGGTAACTATCGCCTAGTGCAAAATTAAGTTTCGAATTCGAACCAAAAGTATGGTGGTACTTGTAGTACTACTCGAGTTGTTTACGATGGTTACCTTTTTACCACTCCCGGACCTCTAATTAGCTGGCACCAGGCCAACACGGTCTCCAGGGGGCCGCGCAGACGCCTTTACACCCATATTATGTAGGGGCGCTATCGCGCCCCTACATAATATACCTCCAAACTGCTATGAATTATATAATATATACTAGTGATGGGCACCGGATATTTTTCATATCCGGATATCCGCCTATTTTGCGTTAACGGATATCCGGTTATCCGCCTATTCCAAACTTAACTTCAAGAAAATTTTTCGATTTTGCAGTTAAATTTTCAATTTTTTGTCAATTTTTCGGCTGGCTGTGAATGTCTATCATGCAACCATGCCGCAACCTTCGTTTGAAAAATATTTTCAGAGGAATTTTGAAAAATATTTTAAATTTTTGTCAAAAATTTGCTAATTTTTCATTGTGTTGACTAAGATGTACACGGATATCCGGATATTTTTCTCAAATCGGATATTATCCGGATATAAAAATTATCCGGATATCCGGATATCCAGTGCCCATCACTAATATATACGTCTGTATTCTATTTGGTAAAGAACGGACTCAATAATCAAACAGCAGATGAACCAGAATGGAAGTCTTATGCTACCGGAGCCGAAAGATCAAACATGTGTCTATACTCCGCAGCTCCGTACCGATCCAAACTAGATTTAACTGACGGGGAGAAGCAGAGGTAAACCGCCTCATACTGTATACTGGGTTTTCTTTAGTGGGGGGGGGTGGGGGGGGGACCCCCCCCCACTCCTCTTTGGGTTCCCCCCCCCCCACTCGACCCCTTCCCCCCACTCGTTCCCCCCCACTTTTTGGGCTTCCCCCCCCACTCACTATAAGGTGCCCAGAAAATGCCAAATTTTTAGGATTTTTTGTCAAAATCTTCAAAAATTTTCCGGCTTCGCCGGAATTTTTTGGTTAAAAATCGTCTATTTTTGGTACTAAATCTTGATTTTTGAGCACTTTTTAGCTTACATGTAGCAGTATACGTAGAAAACACGCAATTTTTACCGCATTTTTAGCATTTTTAGCCCATTTTATTTCCCCCCCCCCCCACTTTTGGTCTTCCCCCCCCACAAAAAGTGGGGGGGGGATCCCCCCCCCCTTTCCCCCCCCAACTTTTTTTGGCCTAGAGAAAACCCAGGTATATACATCCGCTTGACTGATTAGCCTTTCAGTAACAATAGGCTGATGCACCCCAGTACGTGAACCAATGTAAGTACCAATGAATATTCAAGAATCTTACAGCATAAATGAAGGAGCCCGACTCTGACGGCTTTTAGCTCAGGAATGGCATTCACAATCTCATCAGTGATCAAGTGGCAGCCTCTGCTTCGACTTTTTAACGTCACCGTTCTTTGATACCAAGCACAGCCTGTCCCGCTGGTGGCCATTCTGAAATATATTCGTCACAAAGCAGACCTAGGGGACTTGAGTTATCAAACATGTAAAATGAGGGATCATATGTATATATATACAAGTAACAAAAATGCTCCGCACAAAGGAGGATAATATGTGTGTGTTGGCTGTATCGTATATATATATCCTTTAAATATCCTTTAAATATATATATAATAAATATAAATAGGTATATATATCCTTTAAATTCCGGTTGAAGAAGTAAAGACAAAAGTTTCATGGGCACGTGACGTTATTTGGCACAGCAAATATTGGTGGATGGTTCCATGTCAAAAGTTGCTCAGCTCACTTAGGGCTTTCATTTGATACCAAATTTGACCACTTTTGAAAACTTTCATTTTTGACCGAAAATCGCCTAAGTCCCCACCACTGGCGGATCCAGGATTTCGTGACGGGGGGGGGGGGGGGGGGTAAAAATTTTTAAGCGGGGGGTGTGGGGGGCGGAGCCCCCAGAAGTTGAAAGAAAATTTTTGTTCTTGCAATAAAATTGGTCTTCGGATGTTTCATTCTTTTCGTACTGAAGAACTAAGAAAATTTTTTAAAATTCCTGACATTTTTAGGCAAAAATGGTAATTTTCTCGAAATGTCGGACGCATTTTAAGCTTTATCTTCATAAATGCAATAAATATGCGGTTAAAAAGAATAAAATTCGCGCCGAAGGCGCAAAATTTTTTTGTTTTTTTGCCCTTTCCCCCTTCTCTCTCCTTAATTTTTTTCTACCTTCGAATCGCGACGGGGGGGGGCGGCCGCCCCTCCCCTGGATCCGCCCCTGGTCCCCACCCCACCCCACCACAGCACTCTACAGTCACTTTGAGCATGCAGTTCTATGACAAAAGTTGCTCAGCTCGCTTAGGGCTTTCATTTGGTACCAAATTTGACCACTTTTGAAAACTTTCATTTTTGACCGAAAATCGCCTAAGTCCCCACCCCACCCCACCACAGCACTCTACAGCCACTTTGAGCATACAGTTCTATGACAAAAGTTGCTCAGCTCGCTTAGGGCTTTCATTTGGTACCAAATTTGACCACTTTTGAAAACTTTCATTTTTGACCGAAAATCGCCTAAGTCCCCACCCCACCCCACCACCGCACTCTACAGCCACCTTGAGCATGCAGTTCTATGACAAAAGTTGCTCAGCTCGCTTAGGGCTTTCATTTCGTACCAAATTTGACCACTTTTGAAAACTTTCATTTTTGACCGAAAATCGCCTAAGTCCCCACCCCACCCCACCACAGCACTCTACAGCCACTTTGAGCATGCAGTTCTATGACAAAAGTTGCTCAGCTCGCTCAGGCCTTTCATTTGGTACCAAATTTGACCACAATTGAAAACTTTCATTTTTGACCGAAAATCGCCTAAGTCCCCACCCCACCCCACCACAGCACTCTACAGCCACTTTGAGCATGCAGTTCTATGACAAAAGTTGCTCAGCTCGCTTAGGGCTTTCATTTGGTACAAAATTTGACCACTTTTGAAAAATTTTATTTTCGACCACTTGACCCCCCACCCGACTGACCCTTCAAACGGCAAAGTGGAACCAGCCCAGCAAAATAAGTACGTCGGACGGCAAAACGGATACCGGGAATGAGCTGGGCACACCAGAAAACCCCTATAGACAAAGTTTTGAGAGGCCAGGTAGAGCCTACTATGGACCTCCAGGAAGCGGTTTCCGACATGACCCTCCAGAAGGCAAAGTGGAACCAGCACAGCAAGATGGATGAGTCCTACGGCAAAAAGG
The DNA here is from genome assembly GCA_030248195.1 of Trissonchulus latispiculum. NCBI lineage: Eukaryota > Metazoa > Nematoda > Enoplea > Enoplida > Ironidae > Trissonchulus > Trissonchulus latispiculum. The sequence continues at coordinate 10,175 of JASAND010007021.1, forward strand.
ACACCGGGAATGAGCTGGGCGCACCAGAAAACCCCTATAGACAAAGTTTTGAGAGGCCAGGTAAAGCCTACTATGGACCTCCAGGAAGCGGTTTCCGACTTGACTCTCCCGACGGCAAAGTGGAACCAGCCCAGCAAGATGGGTGGGTCTGACGGTAAAACTGACTGCGGGAATCGATTCTCCGTGCCAGAAAACCATTGTATGGAAGATTTGAGCGTTCAAAGTTAAATAGATAGCGAGAAATTTCGATTTTTCATTTTTCGAATTTTCGCCATCTTTGACGGGCCACTGTGGTCGCTAGGGAAGTGATAGAGAAACGCAACCTGGACCGTTAGTTAGTTCAATATATGTAATTTCTGAATATAAAAAGAAATCAGCTCCAGCTCGTAACGTTCGACCTGAGCGACGACCACAAAAATGGTCACTTTTCGCTATGAGCCGACTTTGCGGCGCCACTGCGGCGCTGTGGCGCAGCTGCGGCGCAAAAAAATTTGTGATTCTTAAATTCTTTAGAGGGTACTACTAGACCCCATAGCCCTTTAGGTTGGCCCACCGCTGCAGATCACGTGAAAGCGGCGAACATTATGTACAATACAACCATCAAATAGGAGAAACCGGAAAAAAAAAAAAACATCGCCGCCATAACCGGTCCGGGGCGCAACTTTTTAACGGTAAGTGATACGGGGCTGAAACTTCACAGACATACTAAACTCGATGTGCTCTACAATTTGCGCATGAAATCGGCGCAGGATCTGCGCAGGATTTTGCGCAGCTTCTGCGCAGCTTATTTTACACTGTCTCCAGCCACTTTTCACACATATTATAGGGGTCGCTGCCGCGACCCCTATGATATATATGATGAGCAAAGCATAAAAGATGAGCAAATGCTAAAGCAAAGTGTATATATAATTCACCTGACTTTTGGCGTTGGGGGAGAATGTTGGAGATTTGATGGCCGACTTTGAGATTAAAAGGGCAGGAGTTTCCTATGACGGGAGTGGAGTTGGGGACCGTGGGTAGGGATCCCACCACCTTTTCTACCCTCCACCCTCTGGAGACCGCCCCCCAGTTTTCTGTTCATAAATACGCCAAAAATAACATTCCACCCTTTTCGAATTCCAAAAAACATTTTATATAATATTTTACAGTGGTTTTAACTCGTGAACTCGATTGCCCTACCCTATACCTTCCCCACTTTCGGTAACCCCAAGCCTCGAACGCCTCCCCTCCTCAGCGATTTTTGGACTCAAAATTTAGCTACATTTGGTCATTTTTGGCACAAACGTTGGCTTAAAACCATTTAGAATGGAGTAAAAAACGCCTAGAACGTTAAAAACAAGACATATGCATATATATATTGAAGGAAGAAAAGCTAAAACGCAGAAAAGTTGCAATTTTGGCAATTTTTCAAAATATCTGAGGTCTGAATTACGGTGGTACAACACCCCTTAACCTTAAGGTGGTGGTAACCTTTCGTCCAGTGCTTTTGGGATTTTTTAAAACGCTATAACTTTCGCAATTTTGGGAGTTGGAAAGAGCTTTATACATCGTCTTATAATCAGGACATTCACATGAGCTTAGGAAACTAGCAAAATTAGCAAAACACTAGCAAAAATTTTCTGACTTAACTGCTATGTAAACGTATATAGACCAAAAATTTTTGAACATTGATTTTTCAAAGCTGCGGAACTAGACAGAATTTCGTTTTGCGCCATCATACAGAGGACATATGTGGACCGAGGGAAGTTTTTTTGGGTTTCGCTCAGTGTCACTTAACGGTTGAGAAAATTCGCAAAATTCACGGAGACACTAAATTTTTAAACTTTGCACTAAAACTTTCGAGGGAACGTTTTAGGGCATAGGTGTACCACCTGTTTGGGTTGGGGGGGGGAGTAAAAAGTCCAAATCTGGCTTGGGGGGGTCTCAAAAATCGGAAATTTTCAAAAAAACTGTACCCAAACTGTACCCAAATTTTTTTCACCTAAGAATGGCCCTTTTTGGACATAAAATCGACTATTTTCGACATAAATCTAATAAAAAACCACTCGTATTGCGTTTTAAAACCTATTTTTTAGCTTTTTTGACTGTTTCTAGACAATTTTTTTAGAATATTTTTGAAAAATTGCGAAAATTTTTGCAAAAATTTAGCATTTTTTCTCTTGTTTGGACCCCATTTTAGGGGGGGAGGGGGGTCTGAGCTCGGCTTGGGGGGAGTAGTCGAGGTCGGGTATGGGGGGTGGGGGGTCTGGCCTCTCCGTGGGGGGGGTCTCACAGGGGGTAAACTGTAGCCTGGTACACCTATGTTTTAGGGAAACAAAGAAAAACGTCCCTCCGCAATATATAGTACGAATTTCCACTCTGCCTAAAATCACCTTAATTTGTCGAGAATCAATGTTTAAAACAAAATAACCGCAGTTTTGCTAATGGTTTTTCGGCCAAATCTCTAAATGATAGCAGTGAAGTCCGGCAAGTGGGATTCATAAAATGTGCAGTTGGACGCTGTATCGACTGAGTATAAATGGGTCAAAATTGTTCGTAAAGTTTGGCAGTAATTTTGAAAAACTGATTTCCTCGTATATACACGAAATTTCGCAAATTTCTATTCAGTTTTCTCACAACTGGAGTTGTTTAGCTCAAACCAAGAAAAACGTCCTTCCGCAATATGGGGAATTTTCATTCAGCCAAAAATCTCGCGAATCCACTGGGTAGTTTTTGAGAAATGAATGTTCAAAACAAAATAATCGCAATTTTGCCAAAATGGCTTTTCGGCGAATTCTCTATCTTAAAGTATTACGAACTCCAGCGAATAGGTATTGATAAAATGCGCAATTGGACGGAGTATCGATTAAAAATAAGCCGAAATTGTCTGTAAGATTTGGCAGTAATTTTGAAAAAACTGATTTCTTCAAAAACGGTTATTTTTTACCTTCACAATGGTTTTTTGCTTATACTGACTTAACCATAGGAGATTGCTCAAAGGTTGTAGCGCTTCTACCAGGGCTGGTGGACCAGGAATAAACCAAGGACAAGCCCGAACGGGAGGCGTCAGGTACCATCGTACCCACGAAACCAAGACCTAGAAGAGAGAAGGGAAGAGGGAGGTTCAGCATTTCACTCACCATTGAAAGTAAAGAATTGGCCCAGCCGGGTTTCGAACCACGGCCCTTCTGACTCCGGAGCAGACATGCTAACCAACTACACCACAGGGCCATCAGCTGAACTCCCATTGCAGGCTTATCAATCTTTCCTTTGCCTGCTTCCCTTACATCTCCCCCGGGTTTCAATTAAGACGCGTCCCGCGGCTTACTCAACTCGGAATCGAACCGAGAGCGCATCCAGCGCAGGGAATTCTGAGCCCAAGGGATCCGTGCTCCCCCGACACACGTTCCAGACCCCTTTAGATCCAACCGACCAGAAGCAGCTACTGGGGGACCGGAGACAGGAGTCCAATCCGGGTCCTGAGGCAGCCTCGCCACATGTAGCGCTTCTACCAGGGCTGGTGGACCAGGAATAAACCAAGGACAAGCCCGAACGGGAGGCGTCAGGTACCCTCGTACCCACGAAACCAAGACCTAGAAGAGAGAAGGGAAGAGGGAGGTTCAGCATTTCACTCACCATTGAAAGTAAAGAATTGGCCCAGCCGGGTTTCGAACCACGGCCCTTCTGACTCCGGAGCAGACATGCTAACCAACTACACCACAGGGCCATCAGCTGAACTCCCATTGCAGGCTTATCAATCTTTCCTTTGCCTGCTTCCCTTACAGTTGTAAAAGCAAAAACCTTCATCTTTGTGTCCTCTTTCCAGCCATAACAACGAATCTGGTGTGTGGTCTACCACATGGAAGCCTAAGGCCAAAAACCAAAACTTTCTTATCTTGTGGCCTAAAAATCCGGGACTGGTCCCCATAGGTGTAACTCCCAGAATTTTTTACATACAATCTCCCCTACCCTAACTTTCGGCAGCCGCACCCCCCCTCCCCCGGCGATTTTTGGACCCAAGAAGTTTTGACTAAAATTTTGACTTAAAATCGCTTTAAAACGGTACAAAAGCGCCTAAAACGTTAAAAACAGGCCTTACTTTGAAGAAAAAAGGCTAAATTACCGAAAATTTTGCATTTTTTGGCCATTTTTTAAAATTTCTGAGGTCCGAATTCGGGCGGAATCCACATAAGTTATGTTTTCATGTCATGTGCGTTTGCCTGCCACCGGTGCCAGTGCTATTTCAGTAGTAATTTCATGGTTTCTTGTTTGATGAATGTTTGAACCATTCATCCATTATACTTTGTAGATTGGACAAACAAAACGAGTTCGAGAAACAACTGTTAAGACTGCTAGATAAGCAAAGCAAACTATTATACGATTTTCCAATTTTAAAAAATTAAATTTTCGATTGTCTGAAATGTGCGTTGCCACCCACCGGTGGACGGCAATATTTACATCAAAAGAAAGAGAATTCTTTTGTTATATTCTTTCAATTTATTCATAATGTGCGTTTTTGCAAAAGAAATATATTAATATTATGTATCAAATTGCCCACCGGTGGGCGGCGCCGCATATGCGGAACTTGTTGCGGAACGGTGGGTCTTGCATTATCCGGGTTATAGATTTTAATGAACTCCCAGCTGAAGTTACTTTAGATGCCGGGGCATGTTTCGACAAAATTTCAGTAGCAGAGACCACGTGCTTGGCCTTGGCCAGCTAACAGCTTAAGGTGTTGGTATCGCTTTGTGTAAATTTGACCCTACAGGCTTTAGAACGAGGGCACCAAAATGAACATTTTTGCTCTTACAACCTTTGAGCTGCTTCCAGTGGTTAAATCAGTATAAGCCAACAACAATTTTTGGGGTCCAAAAATGGCGATTTTCGAAGAAATCAGTTTTTTGTAAATTACTGCCAAATCTTACGGACAATTTTAATCTCTTTATACTCAATCGATACGTCGTCCAATTGCACATTTTATCAATGCCTATTCGCCGGAATTCGTTCCTTTAAGCTAGAGATTTGACCGAAAACCCATTTTGTCAAAACTGCGATTATTTTGTTTTGAACATCGATTTCTCAAAAACTACCCAATGGATTTGCCTGAACTTCGGCTGGATGAAAATTCACCCTAATACGGTGGGACATTTTTCTTGGTTTGAGCTAAAACGTCTCCAGTTGCGAGAAAACTGAACATAAAGTTGCGAAATTTCGTGCCGCCGCACATTTGCCGGTTTCTCTGGAGTATTGAGACTTGTTGAGCCAAATCCAAAAAAATGTCCCTCGGCACACATGTCCTTCATATCATGGTACAAGAAGAAATTTTGGCTGCTTCTACAGTTTTGAGAAATCAATGTTCAAAAAGTTTTGGTCTAAATTCACCTTTTCAGATGTCAGTATGTCAGAAAATTTTAACTAATTTGTTGCTAATTTTGCTATTCCAACTCCAAAAATTGCGAAAGTTACAGCGTTTCAAAAAATCACAACAAAAGCACTGCACAAAAGGCTACCAGCACCTTAAGGTGGTAGTACCACTACCGGGGTGGACTTTGAACAGATACTGTGAACTAAAAACTTAATCAATCGCTTTGAAATTTGGCATAATTGTTCTTTATTATGTTTTGCATCAGATGAGCTGATCTACGACGCTGCGGGGACTGGCTTGCTGTCTACACAATAGGAAATGTATTAAAAGCTTTAAACTTAAATATCTCCTTCAATCCTTTATGAAATCATTTGAGATTTTCAGTATATGGTTAGTTTACATATACGCTCAGGCCGTTTTTTTTAGTTTTTCGTAAAAGTGAGTTTTCCGTTTTTTAGCGTGTTTTGAAAATTTGTAAAATTTATATCTTGCTTAATATTGCGTTTTTCCAAAAACCAAGAAAACGGCCTGAGCGTATGCTGATGCAAAACATATTTGCAAAATTTGGTCCATTTTGACTGAAGGAGTGACGAGAAAATCAAAAACAAAAATTCTGTAATTTTTCATTGTTTGCTTTGGTTTTCGAAATTTCCAATGCTTTCAAGCAGCTGCAAAGTGCTTTCTATTAAATAATGCACATAAATAACGCAAAAGGAACCGTTAAAACCCAATAGATTTAATTTTCGGATATACTGTTTTTACTTTACATTATGTGTGCAAACGGTCAACGTAATTGAGCTATATCAGCTATATATCAGCTATTCAGCTTCAACCGCTTGTAACTTTTGATAGAAACCACGTACAGAAGAGATATGCACATCATTTTAAAGCTCTTTTTATGCTCTTTCACATGGCAGATTCAAATTTAGGATACAAGGCTTAAATAAAATTTTGATTATTTGCGCATGCGCTAAGCCATGATGGTAGCTAGCAAATTATGCACTCTCAGACACCAAAATTTTATGCAAAGATAGCCTGCCAACCAAACGTGTTTCACCACTAGTTTCGTCATGTTTGCTTCATTTATGCCATGATTAGGTCGAAAATCCCGCTAGTGGTACTACCACCTTAAGGTGGTGGTATCCTTTTGTGCAGTGCTTTAGTCGTTATTTTTGTGACACTCTATATCTTCGGCATTTGGGGGTTGGGAAAACTCTATATACCTCGTTGTGGCCATGGCTCCGCATACACATATCCTGCGCAACACCAACAACCAGCGCAAAACCTAGCAAAATTCTGGGGACACAGCTGCGAAAAAAACAAACTAAAAATTTGTCTGGTTCCCCAAACCGGGGATGGGCAATTTTTTGTGTCGTGCAGAAGGGCAAAAGGCCCGAAGGACATTTTTCGGATTTGGCTCAACAAGCCTCAAGCTCCAGAAAACCGGCAAAGGCGGGACACGAAATTTCGCCTTGTATTCAATTTCTCGCAACGGCGAGTTTAGGCCAACCCAAAAAAAAGCCCCGGAGGGGCCATTTTCACGGGCCAAAACGGGGAATCCATTGGGTAGTTTGTGAGAAATCGCTGTTCAAAACAAAATAATCGCAGTTTTTGCCAAAATGGTTTCGGCCAAATCTCTAGCTTGAAGCAACGAATCCAGCTAATAGGCACTGATAAAATTGGCAATTAACCGCTTATCGATTGAGTATAAATAACCGAAAATTGTTCATACGATTTAGCAGTAATTTTTATGATAAAACTGATTTTTTCGAAAACAACCCGTTTTTTGACCCCAAAAATCGTTTTGGCTTATACTGACTTAACCACTAAAGATAGCTTAATGGTTGTAAAAGCAAAAATGTTTGTTTTTG
>JASAND010007022.1:0-18703 GCA_030248195.1 Trissonchulus latispiculum
CGCCGCTATCTGGCACCACCCCAAGTGTCTTGGCTGGACGGTCAGGCATGTACGGTCACTTGTGAATGTTCCCTGGTCTTGTCCAAGGTACCCAACGACCCAGCAAACTCAATCCCCCTCCCACGCCTCCGCGACTATTTCTGGGAGTCCGCTTTGATCCAACCTTGTCATTCCGCACTCACATCGACTCTGTCATCCAGAAGGTCAACAGAAACGGAATGCCGCCGTTCTGACCCTCCCTGTCGTCTTAAATCAGCAATCCAGGCGGCCATGAACCACTCGGAGTTGCCTGACGTGAAAATCTACACCGATGGATCAGCGGAAAATGGCAGATTCATTGGTGGTGCTGGAATCCTCATAATTCACCACAGAACGGGCAAGCGGCAGAATAAATCCGAACCGGCCGGCAAAGTGACCTCTAGCTACAAAGCTGAATTTGTGGCTCTGCACAGGTCTTTGAAATTGCTCCAGGAAGTTGCTGAGCCGGAGGATAGGTCGATCCATATCTACACCGATTCCAAATCTTTGGTTCACCGACTCAGAAATGGCCCTACAAAAGCTGTCACTCTCGCGGAACACAGTATTTGGAGTCTGCTGCGTCAGTTGCTAGCGGCCGAGTCTAGGACTATTCGGCTAACCTGGATCCTCGGCCATCAAGCCGTGGCCGGAAATGACTGTGCGGATCAGGTGGCAAAAACAAGTTCCAGCTTATCCCAGACCGATACTGCTACTGACCTTCCTGTAGCCCAGAACCAACTGCGGGGTCTCCTAAGAGATGAATGGAAATCTACCCTTACCGCTTACCTTACCTTTACTATCTACCGTTACCTCTACCGCCGGCTCACCCCCCCCCCCCAGAATATCCCCTCCTGCAGATGTCTGCTCACAACTTTAGAACATATCAACGTAAACATAAGATCAGGGTCGGCAAAGGTATTACAAAACGAGTAGGTCTTTTCAAAAGATTCTCCTAAGTCCGCTCCTAAGCGCGCTTAGGAGCAGACTTAATAGAATACTTAGGAGCGTCTTAGGAGCTCCTAAGACGCAGTTAGGAGTGCTCCTAAGCGCGTTTCAGAAGAATTCGCCTAAGTTCACACTGACATTCACCTAACTTAGCCTAACTTAGGAGAAAAGTTAGGTGCGCTCCTAAGGATTTAGGAGAATTGCTAGTAAGCAGGGAATCTTTTGGAACGGGATTCTCCTAAGTTCCCTCCTAAGCTGGACTTAGGAGCGCTCCTAAGCTTAGGAGCGTCCTTTGAAACGCCCCCCTGATTTCCAATCAGGGCTGGACAAAATGATGGCATTAAAATTATTGACGTGCGACTTTGCTAGCTCAAGTTCTGTTGAGATGTCCTATTTCTGCAAAAAGTCAGTTTTACCCTTTTTTGCGCTGTAACTTCCCAACCCAGGCTTTGGCTTTGATATATTGAGCATACAGCAGGATTAAAACATTAAGAAGCGCTTTGTGCCACACTCTTTCTATCATAAACTCGTTGTATCATTAAGTCATCAAAAACACTATGGATGGAAATGCTTACAAGCTACAAGGCTGTTAATGACCGCTAGCCGCCGCCTGCAGTACAACACTTTTTCTAGACCATGCCGTCACAAAGGATCGCTAGGTACTCTAGTCCCTAACATGTGGCAAGATCATTATATTGTTTGAAGTTAAAAATGTCAACTCGATCTGATAACTTTTTCAATCATTGAGCTAAAGATAAGACTTAGCAGTCCGCAACTTTGAGCAACAGGCCAGGTGAACTTTTGAATAATGAATTTTGTATAACTGTGAACATGAAAATAATAACCCTCTTCCTACGAAACCGTACAATACTAAAAATATTGTACAGCTGTTGTTAAATGCATACCTAAGCTCAGATTTTCACTTGAGATGATAAAGCCCTGCCTGCATGAATAAATCTCCAGTGTTTTGATTTCTGTTCGGTGAACACATATCTATTTCTTTGAGCCCTGTGGAGAGTCTGAAATGGGATAGGGGCTACATTAGTGCAACTACACTTACCAACATGGTCAAACTAATTAGCCAGTTACTCGTTTCTCCGTGAGAAATTAGCTTTCACTCAAGCTTCCTATGCGTGAATATTTGGAAACAATGAAAAACGTTAATTGACTGCCACCTTATTGTCCGTGATAAGTTTTCCACGTGTGTTATATGGAAATTCGGGCAAAACGCTGTGACAGTCATGCTGCTAAATTAATCTGGGCATAGAAATAGTGACTTCGTGTTCCACAACAGTACCTTCATATTTGCTGATCAAAAGCTAGATAAAATAATATGAATGGAGTTTTCCAGGCTAAACAATAGCCTATCAGATTGGTCAAAGTTGTGCTATCGTCAATAGACGCTAACAATGTTTGCTAGCAGTTCTAAGCACTTTTCTTGAGTGATTCGGACCTCTGACATTGGAAACTGACATTTGAAGGATGATTATTAAAGTAATGATCAACCGTGAGCGATTCAAGGTTATGCCGCTGTTCACGTAGTGATGTAGGTGCACTCAGGCAAAAGAATCTTCTGGGGAATCATGAGATCAGTGCAATTGGACGAGCTAAAAACCAGGTCAGAAAAGTTGTTAGTCTAAACGCGAAAGTTGCCGTCGGAATTTGTGGTTTTCCAAGACTTTTAAACTCTGATTATGTGCAAAAGGAAAAACGCGTGCTCAAGCAAGGGGTAATCATAGGTAAACACGGGAGGTATTGAGGTGTGCAAGCCTTACCTCCATCAAGGACAAGTGGTAATAAAGAATTGTAGAAGGGGTGAGCAGAAATAGTCGAAAAAAGTACGTTTTTGAACCAAAATTACAAAATATTTCCAGGTTCACCTGACTTTATTTAAACACAATTTTTTTAATTTTCCAGGTAAAATTTATCACATGTCTGAATTTTTAAAACATCATTATTTTACTGCAAAGTAGTAATCGAGAATGTCTATGCTGTTTACATTAGATTAGGCTTATGCTACAAGGCACCTCGATTATTCGGGTTCAAGGTTGTCCCCTATGTTAATTTTCAAGGTTCAAGGTTGGCCCCTTGTCGAAGCCCCTAAGTTAATGTATAGGGGCAATATTTCGCTTTTGAGAAATTTTAGGATCATAAGTCAAAAGTTCCAAAAACGGATTTCCAATGAATTACTTAATATGTGTTTGTACACAGCAGACTACTCATTTTCAAAACAAGAGATTGTTTATGTCTATAGAGTATACACTTTTTGCAGATTACAGAAAATAGGATTAAGTTTAAATTAGTCTGAGTGAACTGTGCACCCTTTTCATTGTCTTCACATGTAGTTTAAGGTCGTGGTTTCCTTTTGTGTAAATTTGACCCTATAAAGGCTTCAATTCTTTGTGAAAGTAAATGAAACCTTCCAAATATGCCTTAGCATTCTTGGACCAGTCCCACATTTTTAGGTGAAAAGATGAGAAATTTTCGGTTTTTGGCATTATACTCTCAGTAGGTAGGCGATACATCGGATTGGTTGTTATGGATGGAAAGAGAGTACAAAAACAAACAGTTTTGCAAGCAACCAGTACAACAACAAACAAACAAACAATCTAAGTTTAGTTTGTTCTTTCATTTGCTTTTACAACCATTAAGCTATCTCTAGTGGTTAAGTCAGTATAAACCAAAAACGATTTTTGGGGTCAAAAAACGGCTGTTTTCGAAAAAATCAGTTTTTTCAAAATTACTGCTAAATCGTATGAACAATTTTCGGTTATTTATACTCAATCGATAAGCGGTCTAATTGCCCATTTTATGAGTGCCTATTAGCTGGGATTCGTTGCTTTAAGCTAGAGATTTGGCCGAAAAATCATTATGCCAAAAACTGCGATTATTTTGTTTTGAACAGCGATTTCTCAAAAACTACCCAATGGATTCGCCTGATTTTTGGCTCGATGAAAATTGGCACTATTGCGGAAGGACATTTTTCTTGGTTTGAGCTAAAACTTCGCCAGTTGCAAGAAAATTGAATACAAAGTTGCGAAATTTCGTGTCACCGCACATTTGCCGGATTTTCTGGAGTATTGAGGCTTGTTGAACCAAATCCAAAAAAATGTCCCTCGGCGCATATGTCTTTCATATCATGACACAAGAAAAAATTTTGGCCTATTCTACAGTTTTGAGAAATCCATGTTCAAACATTTTTGGTCTATATTTAGACTGTCAGAAGTCAATATGCCAGAAAATGTTTGCTAGTTTTGTGCTAATTTTGCTGGTTTCGTAAACTCTTCTGAATATGCAGATCATAAGCTTTAAAACGATGTATAAAGCTCTTTCCAACTCCCAAAATTGCGAAAGTTATAGCGTTTTAAAGAAATAACGACAAAAGCACTGCACAAAAGGATACCATCACCTTAAAATAGTTAAGGATATCATAAGCCATGTTCCATATTTAGCCAAAGTAAACCGACTGTAGAATGTACAAGCTTGCCAGAAAATTCAGATTATTCCGGTTGTTGGACACTTCGCTACTCGCTAGTTGCTCATCTTGCAAATGCAAAAAGAAACACAGTTTACACCTTTTATTTAAGGCCAGTTTACACCACCAAACTTTCGCCAAACCAAACCTTGGCCAAACTCAAGTTTGGTGCAAAAAGTTTGGCAAACTTTGTGTTTACACTGCCAAACTTCGTTTGACCAAACTTCCTCCAAACATTCACCAAACTTTAGGAGGGAACCAATGAAATTAAAGAGAATATGAGCGCCAGCTTAAACCTATTTAAGCAGTTTTTTTCAAGATTGTCCATATTAAAATGGTTCTGTCATAGGTGGCCAGAACTTAGAGGCTTCCCCATTCACAGATGTGTTTCTAGTAATTGTAAGCAAATTGTAAACGATTAGAACATTAAAAGGTGATTACATTGGTGCTAAAAGTGACAGTCAAGTGGCAAATTATAAACTTGGTCCTAGCAAAATTTTAGTACAATACTTCCTTTTCCATTTTTTAATATTTCTTATTCAATTTTCCATTTAATATTTCCAATACTGCTTTCCAATACATTACGTACTCTAATTCTGAAGGCTGGAAACAGTCTTTCTAATCCTTCGGAAACAACACAAATAAATAGTACAAAATAAAAAAGGTGACGAAGGGCGGAAACAAATGCATTAAAAATATCTATGCAAGTGTATATATAGCACAGACACAGGCATGTGACTTTTTGGTGGATTCTTATTGATCAGTTTCACCAAACGTTTGGTGAAATTTGCTGTGGGACCAAACTCAGTTTGGCAGTTTTTACGTTTACGCCTTATACGAACAAGGGGACAGAAAAAGTATATGTAGTTTTAGAGTTTACAGAAAAGTAAACTAACGTTGCATGTTTTAAAATTCTTAAGGAACTTGTCGAATGCAAAAAAATTGCAATGTTTGAGACTTATAAATTGTCTTGACAATCTGTAAATGCAATTTCGTCACAGACATTTTCATTTAATTTTATTTATATCATAGTTATTAGCCTAAACAATTAGTGCAAACTTTTTGAAGATAAAGCTACAACACACAACTAATTTACATTAGTGCATTTACGCCTAGTGGAATTGTGTCGACGTTTTGATATAACCGCTCAGCAATATCAAATCTCAAAAGTAGAATGGCCTCCTTTAGAATATTTTAAATCCAATCCATTTTTGAAACTTGTTGTAGGCATAATTCCCTTATGTAGTTCTTTCAAAATGCGAGTAGGCATAATTCCACTTTTGAGCGCAGCTCCACTAGGCTTAAGTGCAATAAACCATCTAATTGCAGTAAATAATTAGCTTTCAAAGCTTTTATCTGCTGTCCCTTTTTAAACATTTCTTCAGTAGTAGAATAATAGTGTGGTTAAGGTACTCACAGTCACAAAACTTGAAACGCAAAATACCAGCATGAAATAAATACAACGGAGCAGCAGAGGAACTTGGCGCGTGAAAAACGACGAACATAGGTTAACACTGCAGTAAGGAAAGTCCATGAATATTACCGACAAAGTGTCACACCGGATACAACCCTGTGCTTAAATGTAACAGGAAAAATCCACTGAGATAAACTATATCTACGGCTTGCCAATGTAGGACCGCAGAAACCGCCGATCTCGTTAAATCATGCCGGAACCACTGAGTGCATTGAGAGAAGCCCATCCAAGCCTCATCAAGTGTGGCAGGAGTTCAAAAGATCAGCAGTATATTACGGCTAAAACATTAAGTGTAATGTAACGGATCAAGGTGACACATGGTCAACCTTTCCGTTGCTGGCGGTAGTAGCTAGGCTAGCTACCCGCTTGGCTTCCTATATCAACATCACCTTGGGCTGGGACACGTTTGCAAGTCACGTAGCTCCCCCAACGTGTATGCGTTGGATTGGGTGGGTTCTTCCCCCCCTCGTGACTTTGGGAGCTACGTGATTTGGAGGAAATTCTCACTAGGGGGCGCTCGTGGGAGGGTCCAACCCAACACTCGCTTCCTCCTTCACTTGTGTTAATTCTGTCATTACGTGCGCTTGTGTTTTCTATATTGCTATTCTCCCCCATTTACTGTATAAATATTCTGTGTGTCTCCCTCAGCTCTCCCCAGAGCATTGGTACGTTGGCTGACCCCAGTCAGCGCCAGTAACTGTAAGTCTAGTATATTGTGTGTTTGTTTGTGTGTCTGAGGGTCATCCCTACATTTTATTATATTGTTATTACTGTTATAATTAATAATAACTTGTTGTTTCTACCTTTATTAAAGTGTATTTAGTTAGGCTGAGTCTTACTGAGCTCCTGCTAGGTAGGTAGTTACAATTCTGAGTGAGTGAGAGTGCGAGTCATCTCGCCCTTAGGATCGGATTACCCCTGCGTATATTGTCTGGCGAGGCTGTCCCGACCGTCTCCTGTAGTCGGTCAGTTATCCATCTGTGCCACGGTCTCCGCGTCCGCTACGTCAGGGCGTGGTAACGGTGTTAGTACGTAGGTTAAACTACTAGCCCCGCTACAGTAACACTAACATTAACATTAAGAATTGAAACATGGACTTTCTCCTACCCTTAATTCTGACTGCTACTTTCTGGAAAGTTTCTCACAAATTTCTTCGAGTAGCCGGAGAAGGAGATTTACACAGCAACTTGATGTATATTATGGGAGTGGTTTCCAAGATTTTAAAAATCACTGCATTTATTTCAGATCTGAACATAGCAACTGCCATGGACTATTGAGATTTCATAAGCCGACATAGACCGTTGCTATGTCATAAATAATACACTGTTATATAAATTCCAAAATTGGTTTTCTTCGCCTAATAGCGTGTAGAATCAGTGCAACTACATCTTGAAATCTACCAAAAGAATTAAGATTGTGGCTAAAATTACTGCATTTTCTTTTGATGATAGAGTAGGCAACTTGCAGCTGCTCGTCCGTTTGTTTTACCATTCTAAAAAGGGGGTACTGGAAAGGCAGGAGCTCCTGTGATTGTTGAGCAACTTCGCCGCAGAGCATCTGCTGATTCTAGGAAATGGGGAGATTTGTTCTGCCATTCATGCAGGCATTAGGAATTTTGTTTGCGTCCTCAGAAACTGAAATCTATGTTTGAAGATTAAAACACAGTTTATCCTTGTCAGTTAGGCCGTCTGTCCGTTTGGGTGTTTGTCCGTTTGTTCGTATACTCAATTGAGAATAATTTGTCCGTTTGTCCGTAAGGAAAGTTGGGCATTGTTGAACATTTTCTTAGTTCCAAGCGCCCAAACTGTCAGCCAAACGTCTTATAAACCGATCTTCAGTGTCAAATCCAGTTTTGGAAAAGTGGCATATTAGAACAGATACAATTTTTGACGACCGTTACAATACAAATGTGAATCATTGCAACTGCCAAGGATGATCCTGTTACCGCTAATGGTTTTCTTTTACAGCAATGCCAGGGCAGGTAAGTCTTTCAATGAAATCTAACGATATGTAAACAGTGAGTGACACATATGGCAACGATCTCAAGATCTGTGTCTTAAGCGCAGCTCAGCAGGACCAAACTGCTATAACATTGGACGAATGAATCTGGAATGAATGAATCTGTCGCCATTTGACCCAGTCGTAAATTCTTGCCATTTGTCAGCACTTAAAACATCTTGTTTGTTAGGGTAAAATGCTTCTACAGTGGCACAAACATTTTGCAAAACTGCTGTTTTCAGATTCGGATAGCAACCAAGGCTGCCCTGATGGCTGGTTTCCTATAGCGTCAGGGTGTATGCTCTTTGAAAAGAATTTGAAGAAAAGGCCAGGTGACACCCTGGCTATGTGTAAAAATCAGCATCCTAATGCTAGTCTCACCATTTGGAGAACACTGGATGAGTTCGATGAAATGACCAGATTTGTCAAGTAATGTTTTAATAACATTGTGCCACTATAGCAGTCATTCACCCAAATAAACCATTAAATAAATATTGAGCCAAATTTCAAGAAGCTGACGGGTCATTTTTAAACTTCTTTGTTGAAAAGGGCTCATTTTTGAAAAACGGCCTCTTCAATTTCGGCTCTTGAAGGACTAATAACTCCTTGAAAAAGAAATAATATCGAAGTTTTTATTGTTTCAGCCAAGAATTTTGGACTGGACTGTTCAACGAAAATTTAATCCGTAAGAATTTCGTTTGAATGTTGTGAATTTGCCTTCGACTTTATTAATTTATAACCAAGAGTAAAATATAAGCACTATATATAAGAAGAAGGGTAAGCCACTAGAGGACTCTTCTTCAGGGCATTGCTTTACAGTTCTTCGAAGACAACACACGAAGGCTTTTTCCGTTTAGTAGAAGGTCAAAGGTTCTTATTTGGTTGGTCACCGTTACGTTGGTCACGTTGGTCTGGTCAGAGCACCATTATGAGAAGAGAAGGCCTCTAGTGGATTGACTGTAGTGCGCTCTTGTTCAGTAATAGACTATAACTAAAGCAATAGCAGAAGTAAGGATATTTTGGAGATATTTCACAGGTGGAGATTAATATCCCCGAATGTTTGCTTTTCAGTATTCTGTCAATTCAAACTTAGCAAGAATTATATGTATGTTTACTGTGCGCCAATAGTTGTGAAATTGTTTGAAGCAATTGTAAACAATACTGTTTCTGAATGGTAACACTATCACATCAAACCATCTGTAGTTTGTGTTAATAACAGTTTGTTTGTATTGCGTGACAGAATAGCACGTATACGTTTGCTTTAATCTAACTTTATAGATCTCTATTTCCCGTTGTATGCCTATGGTCATTCTGTCAGAGGTGTAGAAGGTCATTTAATCGCGACCTACAATAGTACAATTTGCAAAACCGTGCTGCAAAGTACTTGTATAACGAATAGTCCCAAACCTTTGTAGCTACAGGGCAAAGCTATTACAATGCTAAAATGTCATTTTATTCAGATAAGATCAGATATTGAGCTTAGTAGCCTTGATGCTTCAAATTATTTGTAACACCCTGCAGCGTGCTACAGAGTCGCTCTCACCTCTTTGAAGGAACGAATCTTCACTTCAGAAGCTATATATTAGTTATACAATACAAGATCTTGCTGTCCAACAAAAAATAGGCGTCACAAATCAAGCGAAATTTTGCTTGTGGTTGGCAGAGTATCGCGTGTATCAATTGACAATGTTCCGATGGATTAGAACGTAGTATGTGCATATAAGACAGATTTACTACATCAGGTATTACACAAATTTTATGACCAGATTCTCATTACAACAACTGATTTATAGTTTTAAGCTGATTTTTACCCTTCAGCTGACGCGAGAACAGACTTTTATTGTTCTAGCAAAAGAAGAAGCTATCAAATTTTCTTTCGTTCGAGAAGATTGTCTCCCAAAGCAGCTGCGCTGGATTCCAGCACAGCCCAATTTTCTAAAACATCTGAATCAGATTTGGGTCAAAACGCAAGGACGAAATCCTTCCGGTTTGAATGACTATCAAGAAGTGCTCCGGGTTGTCGTCTGCTTTATTCCTCTTTATAATCCACTGGAAGCATGCAGTATGTTATTAACTTATCTATTTCAATTGCAAGTGCTTATCAATACTTCTCCGCAAGTTCAATCCTTGTTCCTTTGAGGATAAATGCACACTGTGATGTAATCACAAGCAGCTACAGCAGCATGGGTTGTGTCTATGACATTTGAAACTCTATTTATGTGTACTGTTAATATATGTACGCGAAATTTGTGCAATGGATGGTTAGTTCATGCCATGATGAAATATTTCCTTGGTGCTATGTTTACACGCCAGACATATGCAAAGCCGATTCCAACCTTCTTTGAAAACTTCAAAAAATTAACTGAGCTAATTAATGGAAAATGTCAAACGGAAAGAACAGTGTTTAAACTGTTCAAACTTCTAGTCTTTCGTCTACCTGTGCTTAAATATGTCACGGTCACCTTTGGAGTACTACTACTGAATGATGATCGAAAAGCTGTTGCAAGAAACACGACTGTCTTTTACTGTGAATCCATACGGACCATAAGAAATGTGAATATAAAAACAATAATGGTGGAAAATTGCAATTCTTCACATTTTATTCAAAGCACCAGCGACATGGCACGAAAATTTAAATTCTCCCATAGTACCAATTAATTTATTATCAACAATTGGGTTTGGTGTTTCAAAGCCGTACGAATGAACGGCGTGTACCTTGCAGTCTGCTGATAATAGCAAAATAGCATTAACGTTTCACTTTCGTTTTCTCAAAAGCTTTATAGTTTTGAATCGAATATCGCTCAAATTCTGATAAGACTGCCTTGACTAGTTGTCGTAGAATGGGCGCAATCCAATTTTAAGCATGTGTTAGGTACATTTCATGCATATGTCCATGCCCCCCAGCCCCGGCTAGGCACAACCCCTACTGCCGTCGAGGACAAGAGTTAAGGGAAAAATGAAAACGTTTTGAAAATTGAAGATTTTTATGCAAGTTATGAGAAAATCGATTGTAAATCCAAAATTTTAATAAAGTAAGCGTAAAAATTAGTTAATTGGTTCTTAAGGTACAGGGGCCCTCGAAAACTTGAGTTCAAGGTACAAGCCCCCTCTAAATTTTTAGAACAAGTCCCCCTTAATCAATCCTATGTTATTGTATCAGTTTATACGCGTCAATTAGGAAACGACATGTACGCTAGACAGCAGTCGTGTACCTAACGTCAGAAATAAGAAAAGTCTGAGTCCAAGTCGAATGGTGTATTGATATTTAGAAAGTTGCAGCAAAGCACCCATTAAAAACGGTCGATTTGACCTCGTTGATGCTGATACCGACACTTTCAACTTGGTTGGCAAAACAGCAACTGTAAGTTGCTATCCAGGATATCATCTAAATGGTTCGCCTTCCGTTACCTGCATCGACCAAGAAACGTGGAGTGAACAGCCTTTCTGTGAAAGTCAGTTCCACTTTATTACATAGAAACTGGTTGTTACTTTGTTAGAAAATTCTGTTAGATTACTTTACTGTATTTACATGTATCTATTAACGTCTATTCACGTTTGTTGAAGTTTAACATTGTAACGCATAACATTATAAAATTTCTGAGGAGAAGTCCATTTTCTCCTGCAGACATTTCTACGATGACCAGCAGCGTGTCTGGTCTTTCAATATACTCTATCAGCTGTTTTAAAACATGTATTCACTGTCGTGGTGAATGCTTTGGGAAAAAACGTTGAAATTATTAATCTGCTAAATGAGAAAGAGCTAAGCTACAACTTGTAGCATCCACAGTGGTATGCAAGTGGTGTGGCACCCCAACCCTTGCTTGCGCTGTTACTTCTGATACCTTTATCTCCCTGTATAGCTTTCGAGACAGTTGGAAAACTTGTAATAACAACACACTTGTAAAAGCAAAATGTTATATATTCTCAGGATATCATTTTTGTTTTGTAGTGCCCTGCGCCCCTGTGCCTGACATTAGCAATGCAACCTTCACTGTTTCTGGACCTTTGGTCGAAAACAACGGAAGCATACATTATACATGCGTGCAGGGTTTTGTAATGGTTGGCAGTCCAACGATACAGTGCATGAAAGGAGGACAGTGGACTCAGCCGCCAGAGTGCAGAAGTTGGTTCAGTTTGTTAGTATAAACTGTTTCCTTACTACTTACTCCTAGTTTTGTAAGCCGAAAATAAAAGTCATTTTGTATTTCATGGCATTTCTTCAGGTTTCAGCTTAGTTCACATAATAAACAACAATAATATGGAATTCGTGTTAAGTTTTAAGTGAAACAGTTTATCAGCTTAACATTTATGAACAGTCTGCATTTGTGTATCGGTATTTGTATTATAGGCCGGTTCACAGGCCGGTTCACATATTTTGAGTATCGCAGAGTCGTATGTCGCGGTGCCACTTGTCGTGACTGTGTTCACTGGTCCATAGCTTGTGACGACAAAAGTATCGTGCGACAAATTGTCACGTGTCGTAAGGAGTAGAAAATGTTTTAACTTTTGCGCGTGTCGCGTTCCTCTAGCCTTTGAAATGTTGGCTTTGACAAGGGTTGCACTGAAATATCCTACGACAGAACAACAGTTTATGAAGACATTAATTACTGCGACAAGCGACATGCGATATACGACTTGCGACACGTGAAAGCGACAAACGACAGCCTGCGAACCGGCCAGTATTGTTGTCGGCTGAACAAACAACTAAAGTTGAGGGAGTAACTCTACCTTTCTTGCTCTCCGGGATTCTAAAAATGACAGGGTATGCCACAGGGCGTGAAATTTTCAATAAAACTGTATTAAACGGTTTTTTGTAAATTGGTAAACGTATTTGCTTTTGGTATGTAATTGTTCATAGTTCTGTTGCTGCTAAGCCAAAACAAAGAATATAATGATAAAACATAAGAAATAATGGACTTAAATCATTGGGTTGCCTTAAGCTGCTATGGGAGTACATCGGAGTCCACTCCGGCAGGGAGTCGCTCACCCCTTCAAGATTAGATTATCTGTTTTAGGGCAAACCTCGGGAAGTCTTGCTCTTGGGTTTATAGGTCTTGTAGACACAATGTAAGGGAAGCAGGCATAGGAAAGATTGATAAGCCTGATATGCCAGCTGATAGCCCTGTAGTGTAGCGGTAACATGTCTGTTTCCGGATCAGAAGGGTCGTGGTTCGATCACCGGCTGGGCCAATTCTTTACTTTCAATGGTGAGTGAAAAGCTGAACCTCCCTCTTCCCTTCTCTCTTCTAGGTCCTGGTTTCGTGGGTACGAGGGTGCCTGACGCCTCCCGTTCGGGCTTGTCCTTGGTCTCTTCCTGGTCCACCAGCCCTGGTAGAAGCGCTACAACAAGGCTAGGCTAGAATCTTTGTGCGTTTGTAAAAAAATCGGTTCATATCTGCATGTTTTATTATAGCCGTTCAATTCTAGAAAAATGCAGCACGTCTCCGTTTATTCAACATGGAAATGCGTCTGTTGCGGTCGCCCAAGAAACGGAAATAGCAACAATCAGTTGCCACGAAGGATACACATTAGTTGGAAGTTCTGCTGTACAATGTACAAAGTTTGGCGAATGGGAATCAAAAACGTCGTGCTATTGTAAGTATCGCATCAGCAGACTGTACATTTCATCTTAAGAGGAGGGTCCACCATGAAAATTTTATAATCGTGAATTCTGTTCACTTTAACACAAAGTTTTGTCACAAATGTACTGCGCATCTAGTTCGTAAGTTTCAGTCAGTACTTAACGAGTAACCAGCTACTAACTGCATGCAATTTGAGAGTGGGTGAACAGCAGAGAAAGCAATTTACATCTGAACATCCTTGACCATAGAATTCAATCGATTATATGCTTGATAACTGATGCAGACAAAAAGTTTCGGGTAGCATTTAATGAAGAAAGTCTGCTTTAAAGATTTATTTAGTGATTTCAAGGAGTAGCGCTGTCGCTGAAAAGCCTTGACACGGCAATCCCCGATAACTTGACTTTGATGGATTTTACCACTGCGACAAACTGAGCGTACTTAGCTGCAATGACTGTACCCAAGCCTACCCAAAAGTCAGCCGTAATGGTGCCCAAATATATCAATATTCTGAAGATAAATGTATAGTTGTTCTCTTCCTAGCTAGCAGGCAACTAGAACCTCAATACAATGCTATATTTGTATCGAAAAGTGGCTGTTGAAATGCCTTTTTAAAACTGCTTCAAAACCTCCGTTAGCGCAATGGTTTCATACTGCTGCGCTATAAAGTGGAGGATCATGTCAAGTCTAGAGCTTGAAAAAATAAGATCTAGCAACCAATTTCCGCTATTCCCCAGCTGCAATTCACCGAGATTCAAGGGGTGGCCGCCTTAGGGTGGTTGCTGCCGCGGAGGCTTATTGATATTGGCAGCAATAGGCACATCGCTGGCCCTGTTAAACTCCTCAGTTAATTGCGAAGGCAATTAGTCGGTGTCAGTTCCCCTCCCCAGTCATAAAATCAAATTCATACAAACCTGACACCACTCCTAACCTGCTTGCGCGCTAACTGGAGTGGGGAAAACTAAAAAACTGCTTCAAACATATTATCTTTTCTTCCCTTCCGGAAAACAGCTACTGAGGTCTAATGAAAGCATCGACGTTGCGGCCCGGTACAAACTGCAGAGGCCGTTGACTTTAACGAGTTGACCTCAGTGGAAGTTCTAGAGGCGGAAGCGGAGGGACACCAGCTGCCGGCTGTTGAAAAACAAGGGCAGGGGCAGAATTAAAATTCCATTTCATACTGATCACCCTTCCAGCTCGTCCTTACAATATAAATGGACTCTGAACTTTTCAGTTTTGTCATTTCTTCCGAATTTTTTCCTATATTTAACACATAAAAACCTTTATTTTGCGCTGAAAATACTCTTCAGCCATAAGAGATTCATAAGAGATGAATGACTACCCTCCCACCAAACGGGGACCTCTTTTTGGCTATCTCCCCTACCAAACAGAGGGGCGGGAGGGTATGCGCTGTCGCACTGAAGAGAAGCCCTCTAGTGGCTTACTCTTGTGCTTATATATAGTGCAATTACGCACTCTTGGTGACAGTGTCGCCATCAAAATCCCTTTTCAGAGAAATTTTATTTTCAGTGAACTGTGAACCCATTAGAACAATTAGAAATGGAATTGTGCACTATTCGAATGATACTCCAATGATAGTCAACACGGGAGCTGTCTATTATGAATGTATCGACGGCTTCTATATGACCGGTCCGAATGTTTCTTACTGTGACTCATCCGGCAAATGGGATCAACCACCGAGTTGTGAGAAAAGTGAGACACATAATGTTTCAACTGACAAGATAATACCAAGAGTACATAATGTATGACAATGTATGTATGTACAACAGTATGACACTAAAGCCTTGTCTGTGTTATCAGAGCAAAAACAATGCTCTGTTCACTAGCGACTGATCCTCCCACATCCATCACCTCAAACAAATTCTACCACTATGCTTGCCCTCTAAAGCTCTAAACAGATGCACATTGAACCATCTATGTTGTTGCGTTTTTGAGCGTTAGCATGCAAGCCAAGCGGAGGCTTAGTGTTATACCCTTAGCATTATCAAGAGTAATACATCAAGAAAATGATGTAAACGCGGGCCAGCAGGCGGATCCACGAGGGATACAAGGCATTAATCATGGAGAAATAATGAAAATCGCCTGCCTGCAGTCACTAAAGCCGAAGCCTTAGTCCGAACAGGAGAGAGCCAATGGGCGCTGTGAGCACTCTTACCCAGAGAGACCTAAGTAGCTAAAAAATGGGGGTTCTGGCGCAGGGATTTGCGTTCAGGGCATTTACACACACATATTGGGAGACCCCTCATGGTATTAACCGTTTCGGCCCCCGCCACAGGGCCTCATCAGACGGCTAGGCAACCGTTACGGTTTTTTCTTTTTCTTTATTTACAACAATTATTTATTTACAACATTTTACTGCATAACATTACAATTACCATAAGCAAAACTACAATAACCATCGTTTAAAATGTAACGTTTATCGTCAAAAGCACTAAGGCTAGTCTTATTCTGTATAATGCTGTTAATTTCTCCACCATCGCTTCTTATGCTTTTCATTAAGTGTTTATGTTGAGATCCTCCAAATAGGGTATCTTTGTATAATTGATGTCTGATTGTTCTCGATACCACATCCTTCTTAACCCCTTTCGCTCTCTTTTTTCTTTTCCTTCGGTATCTAATATACTATACATTTTCGACCTTAACCCAACAAATTCCCAAATTATCCTTCCCGCCATCTCATCTTTCATCTTCCCCATCACCTTCTTATTTGTGACATCATGACATTTGTGATCTTTAGGATAATCACTGCCATCAAATAGGTGACCATCCTTTACCATATCTTTATGGATGTCATCTGTTCGAATACAGTAGATTAGGCTGTCGGTGTCGGTCATTAATAGTGTAGCAGTGGACCCATATTTGTGTTTCACATATTTGTAGTGGAAACTATACATGAGCCATTTTGACAGGTCCAATACAGTAAACCCCACGTAGATGGGTTTACACAGCTCCACTGTTGGTCTTTTCATTTTTACGGCCCACAGACTTTTACCAATCACCTTAAATCCACTGTACTCGTTCTTCCTTGTCAGTTTCGTTACCTTCTTTTCATCGATGACCAGTTTAATATCGATGTAGTTGCGAACGTTCTCCATTGTCTTCCCAAACACACTGTTATTGAATAGTTTGAATAGATCCTTTTCAAAGTTATCCTTTGCCTTCTTCCTTTGTTCAGTGTTGAATAGAATATAAGGGGCCATCCATTTTGATTGCGTAAACGCAAGAGAGCGATGTATCCTTGTTAGTTTCAATCCCAGCTCCAAGTAGAGCTTGAGATTTCGATAGTGTACAATATAGTGCTCTTTCTCATATAAATTGGGGACAAGTTTCCTGACTTTACCACTCTTAATTTTTAACTTTTCTTTCGCTTCGCGTGAATAGGGAGACAACATTTCATCAGTAATCTCCATTTTTTCAACAGCCAAAGGATAATCGTTGTGTAATTCATGTAGAGAGTCAGGATACTCCAAGTCTACTTCCAATATGTAACCAGCAGGAGAATCATCAGGTATAGTCTGAACCTCTATCGGATCATAGATCCATTTAAAGTCTTTCAAAGGCAGCGACTCTGCCATGGTCCACCCATATAAATTATTTGCATCCAAGTAGGTAATCCAAGTCGTCGGTAGAGTTGGGTCATAATCAGGTACTAGGGGATTATTAGCTTTAGCGTATCTATGACTAATCACCGATACTCCTCCACGAATCCCTCTTTCTAGAAACGTATACATGTCAGGATCTTGTAATAGTTCCAGCTCTACTCCAGTCATCTTTAAACAAGCGTCCCAAGAAAATGATGGTGATGTAAAATAGTGCGCAGGATCTAATTGATAGTTGTATAGACAAAAGTATCTAAAATTTTCAAAAACGTCTCCAAGTAAGAGAACATCAGTTTCCAAATATAAATCGTGGTAGTCTCCCATGTTTCTCATCTTAAATACATTCCATACGGTCTGAGCATGCTGGTAGTCCTCGTCTGAAATTTCGTCACCAGTTAGAGTGCTGGTAAACTGGTCTTTCAATGGTAGTGTGGTTTCATTAAATCTTTGCCTAGGGTCCATATAGTCGTAGGGGTATACACCTTTTCTCAACAGGTAAGGTAGTTGCTCGGGTTTGAAATGGGTCGATGTTAGAGTAAACTTTTCTTCACCTTTGTCTCGTAGGTTTTTGGTAAGTTGGGCCAAGGACGCCGCCATAAACTGATAACTGTCAATAAATTTGATATGCCACCATTTCTTCTTTTTATGTTTAAGATCAAGCGAGAATGTGAGATAGTCATCGAAACCTTTCGGTATCACTGAGATGTTACTTCCTTTAATGTTCTTCATAGCAACTCCCAGTTTTTGGAGAATGAGATGTCCATCATAACGCCGAAGGTTGTGAAATACCACCACCACATCACGTGATAGTCTATAGCTTAGGTTACACTCATTATGAGCAGCCCCTCTATAGCTACCACAAAAATGACAGTGGTCCAACACGCGTTCTTCACCCAACTCATCGCCACATATATTGCATATCCTAGTTCCCCAGTAGTGCCACCAATCCTGTTGCGTCATTTGGGGAGGTTTCTGCTGATCATATAGCTCCTGATAATCTCTTCCCCATTTTATTACTGTATCTAAAAACTGCTCCACAGTCTTTTCTCCTCGATACAGGTCAATTCGACCCAGTTTCTGTGTGTCATAGCAGCATCCCATCACTTCAGCCATAGCATACCCACATGGGATATGCTGTTGATACTTCATAGTGTAGGATGTCTGAGGGTTCTGTTCACAGCCAGCAATCTTCTCCAGAATACATTCAAAGTCAGCATAAATAATATATGGTTGTCGTTGCATCTTGTGATAATTTTTAAAATGTAACCACCTTTCTTCCGGCATTTCAATGCATTCCATATCAGGATTTTCACATCTTTCCATATGCTTATCTCGCTTCTCCCTTTTGTTAAACATGCATAAACAGTAATGACATTGAAACTTCTTTTCTCGATGTTTCGTTTCTGTATGAAAGAAACGGCCAGGGTCATTTAGCCAACAATAGTGCTGATTTTTCAGTAACAACAAGCTGATTTTCCGTTCAGCCTTCTTTTTTGATATATGTAAAATTGTTAGCTTCTCGTTGTACCCATAAACATTAATTGATAAATTGTTCAATTCCCAAATTTTAGGACATCTTCCCACTTTAACTGGG
>JASAND010007023.1:0-32832 GCA_030248195.1 Trissonchulus latispiculum
CTGGGTACCTGATTTTGCTGGAATTTCTGTTTGTCATGATTTGTTTCTGGGTACCATATTTTGCTGAAATGTCAGTTGCTTTGGAGATAAATCTATTTCATGCTTCTTGATTTTGAACTGGTGTTGCCTGTTTTCCAATATAGCGTCTCGTGACTTTTATCCATTTTTGTTGTTCGGTTTCATTGTTGATTTTGTTGCCTGTTTTCCAATAGTCCGTCCATGATTTTTATCCATTTTTTTGTTCGGTTTTCATTGTTGATTTTCATTGTTCATTTTCGTTTTCATTTATTTCTGTTGTTTCTGTGCTGCCTTTGTGCGAAGGCTGGATGTTTTTTTAACTGGTGGTTCGATTTTCAAGTGTTTTGCAAAGATTAATTACATTAATTCTTTTAAATGTAATACATTTTAGGATGCGTTTTGTATAAGTTGCATAAATTCGTTAGTGTGTAAACTCTTGTAAGTTGTTTTTTCAGTTCAAGATTTTGTCTATTGTCTAGTTTGGAATTTCTGTGTAAGCTGGAATTTAGCCTTGGAATTAGTTTTCTCTCTAAAGTCTAAGCTATTAACGGATTAACGGTCTATATGTTATGATCAGAATTATTGAATTTTTGAATTTTTGATGGTGTTTTTACTCTCGTGTGTATATATTAGTTCATTATCTTTTCTGTCTTAGTGTGAATATTAAGGTCTGTTTGCTGTCATTCTGTAAATAGTTTTAGTTTTCAGTTCAGTTATCGTCTTATTGTCTGTTTTGTAATTTCAGTGTTAGACAATAATAGTTAGATGTTCTTCCATTCGAGGCTGACTCTTACGTTTCGAAAGTCCTTATTTTAGATAGGCTTAGTGTTCACAAATTTTGGTTTTGCGTCAAGTAGTTGGGTCTTGGTGGCGGTTTGTTCTAGTTTTATCGTGTTATCTAGTTTTGGTGGTGGTTGGGAGTAGTATTTCTTTTTATACTTTTGTCATGTTTGTCTGTGGTCAAGACAGTTAATATGTCACAGTTCATTGTCCTTGTAAATAGCATTTTGCTCATGTATGGTGTTCTTATAGTCTTCGTACTTGTTATGTCCCATTTGGTTTTAAAATAGTGTTTCGGGTAAAATTCTGTTTCCTAGAACGCGCGTGAATTAAATTCACCTACAAAACGTGGTTTCGCATGGCTTCTGTTTGTCCTGTCCTTGTTCTTACTTCTATTTATACTTTATAATAGTCTATATATATTTTTACTTCGGTTATGTTTTGCCCAATTTTATTTCTGTTAGTGTTTTGTTATGTAGTGTTTTAGGGTAGATCACTGTCTTCTGCGTTCCGTTTATTTGTGCGAGTACTCTGTTATCTTGTTTCGTCTAATGTGTGTTTCCTGTTTGTGGCGGCCTATTTTCTTTCTAAATTGGAACTGAGTTTGTAATTCTAAATTTACGTACGTGGCCCCATCCCATTTCGAATAAAGTGTTTCAGTGGGTTCTGTAGGCTTCGCATAACTGCTCTATGCCAACTTAGGATCTATTTGAGCTTCATCTTCTGGTTGGGTACAAACAGGTTCAAATAGGCTAATTTAGAATGGGGAATTGGTTACTGGAACTGTTGTTACTCTTTCCCCTACTTTAGTTTCCGTATTGGGTTAGTGGTTGGTATTGATGTTCAGGCTGTTCAATTAACTGACACTACAGTTTTAATTTAGTCACAAACCCGTATTGTGTACTTGGTTAAGCCGTAGTTACACTTGAAATGAAACCATAACTGACACTAAAGTTTTAATTTAATTTTTCAATTTCAGTCATAAACCCGTATTGGGTACGTGGTAGTGTTGTTTCAGTAGCCGATTTTAGTTTCAGTTTTAGTCGGAGGTTCGAAATGATTTCAGTTTCAGTCGGCGGACCAAAATAGTTTCATCCTTGACTTGACTTTGCCTTGACTTGACTTTCAGTCTTAAGCCTTGACTGTGACTTGTTTATACCTAGGCCATTATTCTTGACGGCAGTAGGCCAGTCAGTAGTTACTTGGCATAGTCAACTTACAGGGCGACTACTAAAACTGAAACAAAGTCCACTACTAAAAGGTAGTGCAATTAGTGCAATTGAGGTTTCTGATTGACAACTGTCTGAAAGGTCACAGCAGGGTATATAAACTACTGCCTTCACAGTTGCGCGATGTCTTAGATTTGAAATTGTTCGCAGGTTCGCGAAGAAATTAAGCATTCGCAAGCTTTATTTCTGAATGCTGGAAATCGCACTTCTTGAAACTACTTGTAACAAACAAAACAGCCATGGGAGGACGCCTGACTGTAACGAAAGTGGATCTACTGGTTACAACTGAAACTGAAACTGTAAATAAGCTCGTTTACTGAAAGCACATATGCGTTTACCACACATGCGTTTCGGCTGAACTTGGTACAGGTCCTGCTGAAGTATGAGGAACTTGTACTTTAAGCTTAAGCTTCTAGACTTGACAGCAGGGGTCTGTCTACTTGTACAGTCTCCAGTTTTTACGGTGTTTTATCTACTTGTACAGTCTCTAGTTTTTACGGTGTTTTACTGAGCTCAACTCTTCAGCTTCTTTTTAGCATGGACACTGATGTTCCGGCAGAATTTGTCAATCGTTTGCCAGCAGGTTTTACGTCTCCATTTAGTCGTGGTGATTTGAATGGCAGTGACCAGCTTTTCTTGGCTGCGTATACCGTTCTCGTTGGGAAAAGCTCTGCCGCATTCTCCAAAGAACTGTACGCCTTGCGTCTTAGATTGTTCGCTGCCTGTCCATATGCCGAGAAGCAGGTAGTCGCGTGGTTGTCCTAACTACTGGTCTATTCGGTTACCACATAGCGCTAGCACCGTCTTTCACGTATTTTTACTTCTTATCGTCTCCTTACAAATGGAATTCATTTGTTTTAGCCTGTAAATCCTGTTGTTTACATATTTTAGGCACTCCTCACCGATCCAGCGATTTTGAAGATGTTTAAAGACGAGTGTTCAGAAAGAATCAAGTCTCAGTATGTCTATCGCTCACAGACTCGCTGACATGCTGGCCGTGTTTGAAATGTGCTTTGCTGCTATATAGATGTGTTTTTGTTAATTAAAATAGTGGATATGTGAATTAACTGGCATTTCTACATTATTAGGGTTTCATGTGCAGTAGTGCGTAGATAAGGAGATAAGGATAAGATTAGTATACTGAGACAATAAGCACCCGATGAAATAGTATAGATATATACCTGAAAGTAATTTGCCAAAAAAACAAGTGCATACGCGGAGTGAAAAGTGATTGGCGGAAAACGAATCCCAATAGGTGTAATTTCTTGATGGCTCACTGAAATCGGAACACCCGATGAAATGATATAGATATATACCTGAAAGAAATTGCGAAAACAATACACGTAACGGAGTTTTAAAAGCGACATTGCCTGCCTCCCCTGCTGTCTTCCGTCTCCAGTGCTGTTTTGTCGATCTAGCATAATGTAACTTAAAGGGATTTTAACGAAAAGTTCGATGTTGGAAAAGCTAGCTAGTTTTTTGCAACATAGTAGTATTAGGTTGGGTGCAAATGTATTTTGACGTTTGAAAGAATTCCATGTAGCGTAGCCTATCGAGCTTTTGCTTTGATATGCTGGCTAATCTTGGGCAAAAAGTGACATTGGCAGCAAAAGCAAAAACTTTTCAGATCATAAGGTTCATAGTTTTGTGCACACTTTGTCCCTATTCTGAGTCGTGTGCGCGCTCAAAGTCTCTAAATCTTTTCGCTCAGAAATTTTTTAACTTATGACTACAGCAGTATAATACTGCAAAAGGAACGGTCATGCAGAAGAAGTTTAAAGAGTGACTTCCGTCACCTGTTGCGAACTCAGAAACAAGCAGGAAAGCGGAAATCGCAAAAATATACAAATTGAGGTTAACACACTGAAAATAACGATTAATCAGTCTTTGCTTAAGCTGAAAGAGTACGGGTTATGAGATTTTATAGGAGCTGCGTTTAATAGAACATTCATGAATAGTGAAACCTGGTTACTTGAGGTTGCATTTACAGCACTTAGGAATCCTGCAAGCCCGTTTAATTGTAGCAAAGTAGTACATCGGAATAAGTAAAATATTTGGCCGCCCTCTTCCTGGAGGGCAATTTTCGGTTTCTAACCGACCGACATTTACATTTTAATAGCAAAATGTATTTGACTGTTTTTTTGGGCGGAGTGAGGTGGGATTTACTGCAGGCTGACGCAAACGATTTCTTAGATCATTGGTGGTTGCTAAGGTTTAATTTATTAATTGAATTAATAGAATTTGTTACATTTAAACTTATTCCTAGCCTAAGATGAAACCTGCTCTGTCTACGCTGCACAAGGTTTTTTAAGCCATCATTGGTTATCTATCAATTGAGAACTGTTCATCCTGATCTTCAGTGTGTTATTTTTGTCGACCCTTGAGTGGGTCTTTTTATGTGCTAAAGGTTTGCATTAGGTGGTCACTTCGGTTTTGTTCTGTATTTGTACCGGAAACTCTCTGCCTAGATATTGCTTATTTTCTAACACGCATCAAAACTTATTATTTTTTATCCTTCTCGGGTCCACATTTTTGGGCCTATATTATAGAATTTTATAAAACCTGCTTCATTTGTGCTGCAAAATCTGCTTTTAAACGCCACTTTTTCATAGGTCTACGCAGAGACCACCGACCAATGGCGAAGATGCTGATATGTAGAGGATTCTTTTTGGGCAGCCCTTTTCTGAAGGGCTATTTTTATCGGGAATTAAAGTTGTAACAGAAATTTTCTACTTGATTTTCCACGTGTTATTTTTTTCTACCCTTGAGAGGGTCGGTTTATTTGCTGTCGCAGGAGTGATAGGGAGTTTACGCATTTTGGCAAGTAGACTTTTTACCGGCATTTCTACGTATGTGCATCAAAGTAATTAGGATTTCATGTGCAGTAGTGCGTAGATAAGGATAAGAAAAAAGTTTAGACCAATTTTGGCGACTTTATCATCGTTTTGTCTTGTGTTTTAAATTTCGGGTTATTCATGAAAAGCATGTCATGTTAGCAAAGATTAGTATACTGAGACAAGTAATTTGCCACAACAAGTGCATACGCGGAGTTAAAAGTGATAGGCTGACGGAAAACAAATCCCAATAGGTGTAATTTCTTGATGGCTCACTGGAATCGGAACACCCGATGAAATGATATAGATCTATACCTGAAAGAAATAGCCAAAAGAAGTGCATACGCGGAGTTAAAAGTGATAGACTGGCGGAAAACAAATCCCAATAGGTGTAATTTCTTGATGGCTCACTGAAGTCGGAACACCTGATGAAATGATATTACCTGAATGAAATTGCCAAAACAAGTGCATACGCTGAGTGAAAAGGTGGCGGCAAGGTGCGGTGGCAAAAACGCGGCGGAAAACAAATCCCAATAGGTGTAATTTCTTGATTGCTCACTGAAATCGGAACACCCGATGAAATTATATAGATCTATACCTGAAAGAAATAGCCAAAACAAGTGCATACGCGGAGTTAAAAGTGATAGGCTGGCGGAAAACAAATCCCAATAGGTGTAATTTCTTGATGGCTCACTGAAATCGGAACACCCGATGAAATTATATAGATCTATACCTGAAAGAAATAGCCAAAACAAGTGCATACGCGGAGTGAAAAGTGAGAGGTGTAAAGCGATCCCCATTATGTGTAATTTCTTGATGGCACACTGAAATCGGAATGGAAGTTCCGCTCATGTACTTCCGCGGACTTCATCCGTTCGCAACGTATTTCTCTTACAACATGGACATGTGCCACGCCGCATGGACATGTGCCGCGCAGCATGGACGTGAGTTACTCAGTATGGACGTGTGCCATTGACTGCGGACATGTGTCGCAGAGAATGGACACGAGCCGGTAAGGTGCGGTGGTGTAAAAGTGTCCAGGAAACTTTCTGACTTTCGCCGGACACGAGCCGGCAAGGTGCGGTGGTGGAAAAGTGTCCAGGAAACTTTTCGACTTTCGCCGGACATGAGCCGGCAAGGTGCGGTGGTGTAAAAGTGTCCAGGACGTTGCGCGACTCTCTAAGGACATGAGCCGGCAAGGTGCGGTGGTGGAAAAGTGTCCAGGAAACTTCACCACTCTCTCCGGACATGAGTAGGCAAGGTGCGGTGGTGTAAAAGTGTCCTGGAAAAGTGTCGAGTAATTCTCGCGGGGGCTCGAATCACGGACAGTAGAGCCACATAGTGTTCTCACTAGGATTTGACAGACGCAGTAGTCAGTAAAAGGAACACAGTGCGGCCAACCATGTAGTCTGCCACTGGAGCGGGATCCATTCCATCACAAAGAATAACCAAATTATCAATGATCTTCTCCACAGATGGTGAACCTGAAACAAATAATGCTAATCTAAAACTATGTTCAAACTGTACAACTGCTAAAAAAATGTGACGATCAAAATCTGAATGACTGAAAAATACAACGGATAAAAAATACAACTTTTAAAAATGCTACAACTAAAATCTTACCGGAATTCATTGTCGTGGTGATGTATAGTAAGTGAACAAATCTGGTGATTCAAATGTCAGTAAGGTTAATAATCCTGCCAAACTTGCAATATATGTCTAAACTTTGCAGCATTCTTGTGCTAGGTTTCATAAAATACCTTTCATATACCTCTATCTTGCATACCCTTGTTCATTAATTATTCAACAAGTCTTTAATTTCAATGAGACAGGTGCAATCAAACTAGATAAGGCAAATTGGTAAGCTTTGGGAGACAGGTTTGAGTCCTCAGTGTGCTAAGGATATGATAGGACTAGAAGGCTGCAAATAGGGAGAAAGACTTTTGACAGGTTAAAGTCCTCAGTGTGTTGAAGATATGATAGGACTAGAAGGCTGCTAATAGGGGAAGAAAATTTTAAACAAGCAGGCTGCTAACAGGGAGAAAGCCTTTTGACAGGTTTGAGTCCTCAGTGTGTTGAAGATATGATAACACTAGTAGGCAGCTAGTAGGGAGAAAGACTTTTGACAGGTTTGAGTCCTCCGTATGGTAAAGATATGATAACACTAGCAGGCTACTAGCTGGGAGAGAAAGACTTTGACAGGTTTGAGTCCTCAGTGTGTTGAAGATATGATAGCACTAGCTGGCAGCTAACATCAATATATTCTGAAGTACGTAACTAACAATCTTGTCTTCTTTAAGTGTTTGTTACATGTCTTCCGTTTCAAGGTTAATACAAAGGTCCAGATGAAGAAATTCAATAGGAGGCAAGAAAGGGAAAATATTAGAAATTTTGGCCGGAATAGAAGAAAGTAGAAAAATTTGTAGACATATGTTTGGTCTTTAGAGCCCTGAGCTGGACAGGTAAGAACCGTCCTTGACAAATGGGTAAATAAAAGTTTGAAAAAAGTATGAAAATGTTACTTCATATTACTTAATTAGGTCGTTAATTAACAAACACTAATTAGGCAAGTAGACAATATGTAGGTAAAGTAAATAACACTATTACAAATTTTAGTACACTGTTATAAACTCATGCTAAAAGCTAAAGGGAAAAATTGGCCAGCAATGACCTTGAAAGACATCTGCACCCGATGATTAATGACCTTACCTGTATGATTAATGACCCAAAGTGAATCCAAAGATACACCTGTACAAAGAGCTCCCATTTGTGCTGACCTATACTACTTGTATATACTGTATACTTTTTGCTACAGCAATGTATATATTTTATGAACCGTTATGGCATGAACTTTCTTTTGGTTGAAAAAGAAATTTGAAAAAATTTAAATCTATTAAAAGAAGCAGATTTAGTTTGAAAAAATTTAAATCTATTAAAAGAAGCAGATTTAGTTTGAAAAAA
This sequence comes from Trissonchulus latispiculum, assembly GCA_030248195.1. Lineage (NCBI taxonomy): Eukaryota > Metazoa > Nematoda > Enoplea > Enoplida > Ironidae > Trissonchulus > Trissonchulus latispiculum. The sequence continues at coordinate 7,823 of JASAND010007023.1, forward strand.
TTTAAATCTATTAAAAGAAGCAGATTTTTTAAGTTTTGATGTTTTCAGTAAATGCCAGGAACTAGCCGTTTGGTGAAAAATTAGCCCATGTCCCAAACATATTGTATCTCAAGAATAAGCTAATTTCGTCATGAATTGCGGTAGTTATTCAATTTATTAAATATTCAAAATCCTTTGATCGTTGCCGCTTTTCCAGCTTTGACTGGCTTATTACTCGCGACTGTCTCAATGGAAAATTTTTTCAATTAGTTTTTCGGACCGCTTATGTGTCAGCTTTCATGTGATCTATGTGGTTTTTTAAATTTGAAAATCGATTTTCCAAAAAATACCAGTTTTTGACTCAAAATTTCGGCAATGTGAATCCAGCAAAAGTGAGTAAAAATAGCATAATCAAAAGGTTTAATCTGAGCTGAATCCAACGATATAAAGTTTTCGTAGTCACGATTCATATTGCGCCCGCAATGAATTTTAAACAGTTTCCATATTTCAGCTGATTTCTGACCAGTTGTATCTACGTCGCATTGAATCGCTACAATTCGTGCAAACTAGGCAAAAATCAGCCAAAAAGGGAAACTGTTTGAAACATTCGTTGAGGGGCGATGTAAGTCGTAAACACGAAATCTTTATAGCGTTGGATTAAGCTCAGATTAAATCTCATGTTTATGCTATTTTTAATCACTTTTGCTGGATTCGCGTTGCCCTAAATATTGGGTCAAAAATTGGTATTTTTCGGAAAAATAGATTTTTAAATTTTGAAAAACCACATAAACCACATGAAAGCGGACACGCAAGCGGTCCTGAAATCCAATTGAAAAAGTTTTCCATTGAGTGAGTCGCGAGTAATAGCCAGTCAAAGTTTGAAAAGCGGCAAAGATCAAAGGATTTCGAAAATCGAAAAATTTAATAACTACCACAGTTCTTGCCGAAATTAGCTTATATTTGGAATACAAGCTGGGATATGGGCTAATTTTTACCCAAACGGCTAGTTCCTGACATCTAGTGAACTTTCACAACTTAAAAAATCGGCTTCTTTTGATGACTTTTAATTTTTTCAAATTTCTTTTTCAACCAAAAGAAGGTTCATGCCATGACGGTTCAGAAAATATAGACATTGCTCTAGCAAAAATGCACCGCTAATTCAGTAGAAGTGAAACAATTTCGCTCCCTACATTTTTCGGTCAGACTTTAGCTACTATCAACATAAACCCGCACGAACTACTGTAACATACGACAACATTACAGCAAGAGTGCATAATTGCACTATATATTAGAAGAAGAGTAAGCCACTAGAGGGCTTCTCTTCAATGCATTGCGTAACGGTGCTCCGACCACAATACGCGAATGTTCCCCCGTTTGGTGGGGGGGTATGCAAAAGGGGTCCCCGTATGGAGGGGGGGTATGCAAAAGGGGTCCCCGTTTGGTGGGGGGTAGGCAGAAGGGGGTCCCAGTTTGGGGGGGGGGTCGCCAAGTCAGGCTGAAATTGGCTGAATCTGTTTGGCTGCTGGCGACCTCCCCCCCAAACGGGGACCTCTTTTCCCTACCCCCCCCACCAAACGGGGACCCTTTTTCAAATAGAACAAAAACTACCGTAATCCTCTGCTATACCCCCCCCACCAAACGGGGAGGGGGTCTCTGCAATCTGATTGGCTGTTGGCTACCCCCCCAACAAACGGGGACCTCTTTTCTGATACCCCCCACCGAACGGAGGGGGGGTATGCTTTGTCGAAGAGAGCTACCCCCCCACCAAACGGGGGAACATTCGCGTATTGTGGTCGGAGCACCGTTACGCAATGCCAAGAAGAGGTGCCCTCTAGTGGCTTACTCTTCTTCTTATATATAGTGCAGTTATGCACTCTTGATTACAGTGAACGAACAAATCATTAAACTCCATTTTTTATACTTCTAATGTTTGGATTTCATAAGTTTAGTTAATTAATTTAAACAAATATTATTTTAAGCATTTGACCTTACTTGTAAACTTACTTGACATTGTGTCAAAATATATATATAAAAATTTAAATTAAATTTTATTTATGTATAAATTTAATTGTGCTTTCCTTGATATATCGAAAGCTTAATATTTTAGTAAATTAAATAGCTAGAGTAGTAATTTGGAATTTTGGAACCAGCAAAAACATTCTTTTATGAATTTGCATTGACGGAAATTTGTTGTTGGAAAGTTTCATTGAAAATCAGGAAGTCATGGAATTGTAAGACATCAATAAACTTTTAAAATAGCAATATAATATTGAGTTTGGAATCATTTCGGGTTTTGTGAGGAAAGTGACCTCACAGAAATATTTTTGTGAGTATTGGCATAACAGAGGTTTTGTGAGGCATGGACCTACAGAACTAGCTTTGTGAGACAAGGATTCAAAGAACGGGTTTTGTGAGGTTTGAGCCTCACAAAACTAGTTTTGTACGATTTCGGGTTTAGGACGCGACATATACAATGCTGCAGCAAAAATATGCTGCTAATTCAGTATAAACAAAACAATTTCGCTGCTTACATTTTTTGATCAGACTTTAGCTTGCTTCTTGAAATAGCTACCGTAAAGAAAGTCTCCCAATAGCTGGAAGATACAAAGCCAAATTACTTCTTCATTCAATCAAGGATATGATAAGATAGGATAAGTTGATATGGATGCAAATGGAAGTCTAGTGGCTGCTGACAAAATGGAAACAAGCTTCTTTTTTTAAACTTTCAAACTTTCATACAAAAACTTTACTTTCACTTTTAAGGATGACTCCCCTGCTGACCTGCTGACTTTTGAAAATTTAAGGAATCCTTACAATAAGTCGCTGTCCTCGATTCTATATTTGGAATATTTGCAGCAGGAAGAAATGTAAGGCAGAATTGTGTTAAATTGTATGACTAGACCATCATTGCTCTGTGTACTGTAAAAAATTTACTAACAATAAAGAAAAATTCTTGTTGTGCAGGCATTGCCCATGTGTTGAAGAGAATATAATGTTTACTATGTGTAATATATTTATTTTATGAGGGGCGTGCACTACAGGAACAATAGTCGCTTATATCAGAGTAAAATCACGTATCTCTCTAACTTCAAAAACTCTTGCGTTGACTGTGATTCAAATTCCCTGGTCACCAAATTTTCCAACCGCTATGTGATTATATGTGTGTATCATACTTTTTATGCATACTTACGTATATATCAATGTTTACTAACCCTACTACGGTTTGGCTTCTTGCAAGCACCAGCGGTGTCGTGGTAGATGTAATACACGGTTGTATGTGGACTCGGCATAGGGATTGGGCGGCCGTGGAAAAATCACACTGCTGTAATATCTAAAAGATAATACTAACTCAGCGTGATTTACTCGCATTTAATTTAAAAATATGTATATCGGGTGATAGGACATTAGCATAATGGTAACAGTTTAATCCACACTTACAACAACCAATTTCTAACGGAAAATGAACACATTTACTACTACAACACGAGTCACTTGACTAGTCACAATTGCCGGGTCTTGACAGCTGCAAGCTGTTGCTGAACTGACCGGATCCTTTAGTTATAGGTGATTGGCGTTTCTGGACTGAAACATCTTCAGGGGCAACAAAATTGAAGACATTTGGCACCTTGTTTTCGAACCGCATTTGTAGAATTTGAGTTCTTTGGCAGGTGTTGCAGAATACATTTTTGAGGTTTAGCATGGGGCGAATAATTGTGGTCGGATTAAACAACATGTTCCAAACCGTGGGTTTGAAATCATACAGCTGACGCAGACATAATTACCAAGTTCTAGTTCAACGGTTCAACGGTTCAACTTTGTACTTTCGATCAATATACTTTTTTGTTCTTGTTCATCCTGACCTTTTCTATCAGCTTCACGCTGAACAGCTTCTGATTATGAAGACATCATTTCAATGACAGGCGAATCTGCTTTGTTTCAGTATCACTAATTCTGAATGTTTCTACTTCGGTATATAGTTTATTCGATGAGCCAAATATAGTGTTGATCGCAGTGTGTGCAATATCCATTGTCTGTAACAAGCATAAAGTTTATAAACCAATATATTCGTGATAGGTTTTGACAGCTTCTTTGACTACATGGTGCGTCTTCGCAAGGCTGAGAGGTTTCTTTGCGTTCAGGCAAGTTAATAAGAATCGCTGCATCTGATGAGAAATGCTGAGGGGACACTCCTGCTTCTCTGCGTAGTCTTTCATCTCCGGCAACCTTTAGATACATGGTTTGCGCAATCTGATACCCCATAAGACGCTTAGCAGGTACTGTTGGCTTTATGGATCCGTATCCGGAGGCATGAAAGTGATGTAACGTTTGCACAATTGCACTAAATGTAACAAATTGATAATCATCTAAATAAACAAGTTTCGGATGATTCTTTGCTTTATCGACAATGATTTGAGGTGGGGAAATATTGCGGTAAAGAATCGTGAACAGGTTGTACATGGCGAGAAAATTTGTACCAAATACATGTTTAGGTCAGTTTAGGAAAATAGGTATAATAATGAAGCATAAAGATGTGTGGACGGGGATTAGACATGGTCCTTTTCCGTAGCAGACAAGAGTCGCTAAAATGCCAAAATGGCAACAATACGCAGCTCAACAGGTTCGGGATGGTCGTTCTCATTATCGATCATTTTGCAAAGCGGAAGTAGGATGATCCTGGCTACCGATCTTAGTTGACTCTTTTTTAGGCGTGCTGTACCCAAAACACCGCATTTGTCGCTTGCACATGTGGGGGAGGATTATGTAAGTATTCCTAGATTTGATAGCTTTGCTGATATTCATATCAATAAAAGATTTACCGTATGATCTTGCAATTTTATTTCACTGCAACATAGAAAAACAGAAATAGTAAATCTTTTGTATCTTGTAGGTCCACAACAATTCATGCTTTGCCCAAACAATGGGTATGTTCAGTTCCAAAGCCCGGACATTCACCTAAACAATTTCCCTCTCAGAAACATGTTTCGGAAGTTTGCACTATTTGCAGTTGCTAAAACGGCTGGGACATTCCTTTAAAATAATTGGAATGCCGCAGTGGCAGCTGACAAATCTGTATGGGTTGGAGTTATACTGCAGCCAATCTAGTTCGGCGTTCTTTTTCTTCAAGGAATTGGTTTACACAAACGACAAGTAGCCTAGCGTCTACACACCACTTTCAAAAGCATCGTGGGCAAACGCAATCAGCCAGGAAACTGCGATGCTGTAATGCTTAAACCAGTATTCCCTAGATGTGTAAACACCGTCAGTTTCATCTAACGTGTACTGGTCCTACCCATCGTATTTGACTAAGGCCAATGGAACTCCATCTTCAGAAACAAAAGCTTATAATCCTATAATCTAATTTATGTCCAACAATCAACAGCAATAACTACATAAAGTTTAAATAATTTTCAACAAACAAGGGGGCGTTTTTACAATTAGCAATTGCATTCCCTAACGTTCGTAAATTGTCTTCATTAACATAACATTAACATAACATAACACTAACATTACATAACATAACATAACATAACGTAACATTAACACAACATAACACGGTAACATTGTCTGCGTACGGCCACTGTGCATGTACAGATAATGGAACACTTTTGCGAGACCGACACTGTGGCTTGGGGCATGCTATAAGGACAGACTGATCTGAAAGCTTTTGAAGTAAAAGAGTTTTCAGAATAGAGAGTCTCGGTGGAAGTCCTGAAGTAGGAAATATAAGGAAGCCCGTGGCAAGTCCATCCGCATTATCATAGGCAGCTTGGACAAGCGGTTATTGCGAAACAGCAAAACTGCAAAATGTGTTGTAATAGTCTCATGGGCTGTCCCGGCAATAACTCTTCTTGTATGCTGACATGGCCACCTGTTTCTACGTGAAACGTGTGTGGTGCACTTTGTTTGTTTGGATCCAATATTTGCTCAAGTAAGAGATCGCCTAGCATATTTCGTGGGTCTTGATGTTGATGACATTTTTCCTTGACGTCTGTCAAGCTACTGGAAAGATACGATTTGCATAGCATAGCTGGAAGTTTCTCTGAACATTGAGTGTGAGTCGTCGCTTGCTAATGACTAGTTCTGAACTTTGATAAAGTTAGCAGACACAGTAGCATATTCCCACTGCAAAACACCAACAGTTTCATTGAAGCCTCAAGTAATTACAGTGTAAGATTTTACAAATTCGGAGTTGCCGTCTAAAATTTCATTCACTGGTTGACGTTTACTGCAATTTGAAAAGCACATTGAGACTAGAGTTTTTAGCAACTGTATATAGGCAAAACTGCATGTTGAATAAAAGAATAATTCCATTACTTATGATATTGCTCATTCATGGAGCAAGAACTCATCCGTGATCTAAATTAGTTGTTTGGGCTGTGTCATCGATATATAGGTGCGCACCAACAGTGGTCTGAACTTAGCTGTGCTCCTGGTTGAAAAGACTGCGGCAATTGCGGTCATTCGTACATAAGGGAGCAATATTCGGTTGACTGTTGGAGCTAAACCACTGGTTTCGGTGGTTTCACTAACGCTTTTTCCGTGTTGAGCATCCTAACGGTCCAAGGGCTTTGAATAAAGGCGTTGTCTTCATTGTAGTAGAGCTACAAATAGCGAATTACACATTACATTTCTTCAGTTAATTGGTTATTATCATAAGTAGTATATAACTTTATGCTTATCTGCAGAAGAACTAAACATACACCCTATCTAACTTTGCAACGTTCGGAGCTATTACGCAGCATAAATTTGGAATATCAGTATGACCTTTCATCTCTGTATATACTTTGCTAATGCAAAATTGCAGTATACCAAAATATATGAATTTTGATCACAAATTGCCACAAATAATAGCCACACTAATAACAACCCAATAATAGCAAGAGTACTCAACTTGAATCCATATTCTTATGTTTATTGACTCATGCTTCAAAGTTTAAAAATTGCTTAAATATTGAGTTTGTAAAATTTTTTCTTTCTTCGCAGTAACAAAAACATTATGATCTTTTTAACGACCTTCGAAACAGCATTCCAAGTGATTATTAGAGAAATTTACTGGAAACGGTAATTAATAGACCCCATTTTATGTTACACTATCCGCGTCATCCTGTTAGCAAGAACTTTGAAGTTAAGCCGTAAGTGCAGTTAAGACAAAAAGTTTAGTTTGCAAAGCGTTATTGTTTGTTTACGGTTAGTCTGCTTACTTATTGCTTTAGTTGACGACATGCAGTATTTGTAGTATTTGCACATTTACAATAGGTTGAAGACGTTGATTCATTTGATAAAACGCATGTCTGTTTATTATGAGCTGCCAGAATTCTGTCATGTCAAGTCATGTTTCTTATGTAGCAACAGTCCCATAGTATAAATAAAGCTAAGACCTAATGCTAGCGTTCCAGAAGACCAAATACCAAATTTGTCTTTCGGAGATGACATTTTTCAAGTTTCGGAGTCTTAAAGTTTAAAATTACTTCTTTCATTTTTTCTTTGCTAACTTTCAGAAGTACACGCTTCTATGTATTCAGTAGAATTATGAAGTTTACAAAAACTTTTGCAAGGATTGAAAGATTAAGGTCAACATTTGCTACCAGTCAGTGTTTGTCAACAGTTGGCAACTCATTAAGCTAACGGCTAATAAATTCCAGGCAAATTTTGATTTTGGCATGTTGATATTAGCAGCTTGAACAGTTGGAAAGCAATAAGTTTTACATAAAGTTGCGCAGAATGAGATCTTCCTAACGATATAAATTTATGTAGTTCGGTCAATTATGTAAGTTGGTCTACATTCATGCAAGACTATTTGGGGTCTATCTGCATTCTACTGATGGAAATATTTTTGGAATTCTGATTAAATTTGGTAAGTATGTGCCAAGTTAGCAATATCCATCAACTGCAGCTACGTGTAAAGGGAAGTACTTAAAATTACAAGTGTTTATTATTTTTGCCTTCATAGGTTTTGTAAAAATGTTGCTTGGTGAACAGGATGTACGCAACGGAGGCTTAGAGGGGAAACTGAGTGATGAGATGAGATGAGATAAGATGAGCAGAACTGGAATGCTGTCACTTGATCGTTGAGCGACTGATCGATGAATTTGATACAGGATTCGACTGAAATTTAATCAATGTTCAGAGGTTTATATGTATTCATAGGGCTCAATTTACAGAACACGTGCAGGTTTCTAATGGGAAACGTGCATACATGAAAACCATCAAATGATTTTTCTTTGATTTCTCAAATTGTGTTATCAAGTATTTCTTGAAAAACAAATATTGAATGTTATTTTAATCAATATTCATTTAGATAATAAAATTCTCGTACAGAGATAACAAAAAACGCCAGACTTTAGTTGCTAAAGCAAAGCCGTAGTCCGAAAAATTAGAGAGCCAATGCGGGATACTGCATAGCTTTGCCTAGTTACTGCGGGCAGGCGTTTCTTCATTATTTCTTTATGATTTATGCCTTGTATCCTGCGTGTATCCACCTGCTAGTCCACGTTTATTTAATTTTCTTGACTAAAATAGCAGGGGATTCAGATTAAATAAATCTGACAAATAAATATGAAAAATAAATAAATGACTATACAAAAATTTACTAACAAATTCCAATATATTGTAATATTGTAATTAAATATTGTAATGTCATAGTGGCTACGGAAATGATTGGGCCTGTCCTAAATAGAAACGTTGGGACTGGTGTTTAGAAAATGGTTGGACTGGACTTTAATGAGCTGGAATTATGATGGCAGGATTTTGGAACAGGAATTCGAAACGGCGTATGTTGTTAGGAGAGACCGAGATCAAATTTCAATTGCTCGACTGGTGGAAGCAATTTTCCGCAAGCTTTCATAGTAAAATTTTGCCAGTACCTACGTAAAACAGATCATATTTCCTTACTAATACCGTAACACATTTTGTTTTTTTGACGCTTTCTGTTTTTACTTGATACATGAATAGAAGAAGGGGAGGGGGGCACATTTTGTAGCGGGGTATTTGTTGTATGTAAATTCGTTTTTATAAGCGCATAGTTGGAATTTACTGAAACGCTAATCTAAACGAGTAAATCATTCAGAGATTCGCCGCTATAAAGTCTTGTCACACGGTTCTCCTTTGATTTTTGACGGATACAGGATACGTTAATTTCAAAGTTTTTTGTTTATAGTGCATCATAAAGTTATCATATTACGGTGGATACCGAATCTGTCAATTTTAAAGTTTTTCTGTTTACAGTTTATGATTAGGTTACCACTCGGGTGACGACATAGCGTTCTCATTTGAGAATGTAGTGGATATAACGTTTCACCGCTATGTTTAGCACCTAACATAGTGATTTCAATATTTTCATTTTTAACGATTTGAAGCAAAAATATTCTTATTTATTTAATTTATCCTATCCTATAAATTTCAGTAGGTTGTAGTTCTTTCCGGGGGGGTCACTTCGCTTTACCTATCTGTTGTTGCACCTGTCACAAGTGGACTTTTATAGGTAACTAAAGTAAACCAGCGTTAGTAGTTGTAAGTGTCCGACAGTTCACGTCTGGTGACATCTCAGGAGCGTGGAGTCAGTATAGTAGACGCTTACCACTACTAAGGCATTTTGCTTCCAGCTTTTGGGAACCATTTTGACTTTTATTTTTAGTTAACTGTTTTTGATATTGTGATTGTAAGTTTAAGCTATGTTACAAGCGCAGAGTTTTGGTAACTGTTTTGACTTTCATTTTTGGAAGCTAGTTTGTTGCTCCAAGTGTGATAGTACAAATTCTAGGACTGAGAAGGCATACCAATTTCAATCTCCAGTTTTGAGAAAGAATATCGATCGCAAACTTTGTTGTTTTGGGAATATTGTGTGATGAACATGGATATCAAGGTAATATAAGGTTGATGAAGATGAATTTTCGTTCGCCCTGATGCAGTTTTGAACTAACAAATTTGAAAAATTAAATAAGCGAACAATTGGACATTTTACACAATTTATTTGCTTACACATGCCGCAGTGTCAACAGCTATCATATTAGGAACCTTTCGCAAATTTGTTTCCTGCCATCTGGGCTAATCATCATTGCAAGTTCTGGCTTGTTGAAGCTGCGAGTATTGTTAAATACAGATATCTGACATAGAAGTAGAGAGAGGAGAGCCAATTAGCTAATATCTCCAGTACCTAGTGTAGCGGCTGCATTCGAATTGGGAGAGGAGCGTGCTCCAAATGATTACGGGCCAAATTTTAGGTACGACAATGCCCATCCTATGCGCATAACCATTTGGTTTCAGCTGAATACTTAGCTTTCTTACAGCTCATATACTCATCTTCTATTTATTATTTTCCTAGTAAATCACATAACATCTATTTGTTGTAGCACTCACGTTAGCTTCTGTCATCACCTTTTATTCTGTGACACAATCATAATACAAGAGTCAGCTCGCTTAGATGTAAGAGTCCATTCTTTCGTCAGTTTGAAATTCACAGATCCAAAATGTACCCATATTGGAAATATTTTCAGCTGCAACTTACTAATTACATTTGGATTTACAATGGTAACGTTAACAGCAACCTATCTAGCTTACTGCAAAATATTAAGTTCGTTTCGAGCCACTGTGCTTTTCTCTGTAATAAAAGCTAATATTAGATAAGTAAATTCCCCAGCTAAACAGTTTTTGTACTTAGCGTCTATTTGTGCTTCATGGATGGTAGCAATTACCAATAATGGAATTTTAGTATGGTAGATCATTAAATAGATTTCAAAGTGGAAAGAGTCAGCTGAAGAACAGGCTTGGCACATTTTCAATCCATTATTGGAAATAAGCGTTAACTGGACTGACAGTTAAATAGCCAGGTTTTGAATTAGACGATAAGCTGTTTTAGCTTAAGGCATGTCCTCAGTTTATAACACTTTCAGAGGGTTTGCCGATGACACAACGGTTCATGGAATTCGAGATATTGCCAAGGCGACCGCAACATGGATTAAGCTTGTGTGGCTGAGTTGCATCGCTACTGCGTTTGTAGTTGTGGTATACTTCTGCATCTGTGCAATATGTGAGCATCAGGCTGCGCCAACAATCTTCAAGACCGAACGGGTGTATCTTACTCAGTTTCCAAACATTTCAATTTGTTCACCATCATTCATTAATGAAACACAGCTAGAACAATTAGGATACACCAGAACACATCAGGACTACTTACAAAACGTAGTTACAATTGCTTCAGATCAGCAGCAGCAATTATATGGGCGACGATTCAATCTTAGTACCAGAAAAGAGGTCTTGCAAACAATGGTAAATCAGAATCAGTCGTTTGCTAGTCTGTTGTTAAATGTTGCTTCGGATCCTAAGATTTTACTAGCCAAAAACATGCATGGTGACTCCAACATTTCTGGATTCATAGAAACATACCTCAATGAATATGGAATTTGTTATCGGTTTGTGAGCGAAGACTATAAAGGCAGACTTGATCAAATGCCAGTTATAGAGAAAAGCGCAACTAAATTGATTCCAATGCCATCTAGCGGAGCTGCAAACTTATGGCTAACTATTGGCAATGATCTCAGTTCGTTTCCACCTGTTGCAGTGCCGTACATGTCAGAGTGGGCTCTTGAAATTGACATTCGACACCAAAAGCTTCTCAGCAAACCGCAAAGCCAGTGTAGTTCTGAACCGATGGAGCAACGTAGAACCTGCACAACTAAATGTAAACATGTGTTTAACAAGTGTTTCCACAACTGCACTTTCTTCAATGGTAGCACCAACGTCAGTCTATGGAACGTTTGCGATGGAATAAATGTAGTTCCCTTAAATACACCTAACCTTACATCAACACAGTCCTACCAAACGTGCAAACAAGAAGAAGCTGCGTGTGCCATGACTTGTGTTCCTTTCTGTGCTGGTTTTGAGTATACTACAAAATCAGTCAAAGAAGATCCACAATTTTATAATGGGGAAGCTTACTACTACTTAAAAGTCATTCTGGCCAAAAGGCATCGTTATGTCATCTTCGACGAAGAACTATATCTGCACAGTATTACTGATACATTGAGTCGAATAGGAGGAACCATATCGCTGTTCACCGGAGCATCTGTTCTGTCACTAGTGCAGCTACTAATGTGTTGGACTTCGAGGCATGGAAGAAAGGTTGGAAGTGCTCGCTAATTCAGTATGAACGAATTAACTGGAATGTTTACTGGTAATAGAGTAACACAGCGTTTGTAAACAGTATGGTAAAGACAAATATGATAAATTATAGAATGCAGGATATTGTGCAAATGATTTTTGCAGTTTTAGATAATCTTTTCCAATGTTTTGGTGTTTTCTGCAAATGCCTGACCAGTGCATTTTTATAGCGTTTGTACAGTCTGGTACACGAGAAGACTACAACAATGTACGGCTGATAAGCAACTAGGTGCATATAAATAATCAGTTATGCCAGGTATAACCGGTTTCCCAACTTAATCAAGACTTTAAAACTACGTAAGGCAAATTTGTGAAAAACTTGCAATTACGGTCTGCAATTTCACAAAAACCGTTGAAACAATTCCTTATTCTGGTATAGTGACGTCGGTCTGAAGCTATGAGTCATCCCAACAATTAGTTTAATTAATCAGTTGTTGGTATTGTTTGCATCAGGATCAGTGGGGTCTTCAACCGTTATCATATTAGCTGCGCCACCGCCATTTCATAATAATGGTAATTTTACTAATGCTCGTTGTCCGCACTACAATTTGTCATGTTTGATTAGGGTAGGAATCTAGTTTGGAATCTAATCTAGTGAAGAGTTGCATTCATAGGCGAGTTTTATTTAGATGCTGCATTGATTCAGTGGGCCTTTCAATCGATGAAATCTACGTTTTTCGAAAATAACTTGAAATATGTATTGCGAAAAGAAACATTGTTCGGAGTTCGGACTCACAAAAGCTATTGATTGATAATCTTATTGGGCTTAGTGTAGAATCTTTAAAAGTGCTATTTTTCTAGCCGTCCCGCTATTTCTTGCTTCAAATGGCATTAAACAACAAACAACGGGCAGAATTCTTTCATGTTTGGTGCAAAACTAAATGGTTAAATTATTTATTTTATATTTATATTTTATTTTCACGTGGCATGATAGGAGTGTATGCTCGCACAAAATATTTGCTTCCGGAGACTTTTAGTGTTCGGTTAAGCGGCCAACATTTTCCAACTTTTTGACGTCTCTTCAGTTTTACGCTTGATTTGCACTCTACCAGAAAACCATGCCATGCGTAAGTTACCCATCATGTCTTCTGTCAATATGCTAAAGCGTATATGCTTTCATTGAACCAAACACCATGGTGAATATTAGATGCCACGAAAGTGGGGGCCTTGGATCAGTTCTCGAGTGCCGGGCGAACTACTGACAGCCCACTAAGAACCAACGACTAACTATTTTGGCACCGCACATGGCATATATTCATGCAGAGACTATTCAAAGGGGATACAAAATTGAAGGTGCGCCAAATTTCTTTTGCTATAATTCGTTGGCAAAAGTTTTCGGCACACAATTCCAGACCAATGGGGTGTATCTACACAGCAAATTTAAACTTACGAACCAAATTTAGTCTTCCCGACTTCGACGGTCAATATTTTTGACGGTTGTTCACGCTTAGGCTGGCACTGTTCGACAACCGTTAGGCATAAAGCTAATGCATTTATAAGCTACCCAATATGTCCTAGCTCATTGTACCAGAGCGTATATGTATTGAATCAAACAGCAAGGGAAATCTCGGAGTATTTATATTGAGTGTCACGAAAACCTGTTCCTGACAAGCTATTGTGTGCTGGTTAAGAATCCGCGACCAAGCATGTTTTGGCCGCGCATATGGTGTATAGGCGAAAAATAAAACCGATCCAATAAATTTGGAGCGAAAGTGTCCTCGTCTCCGCTAAGGGGGGGTCCCCATTTTGCCAGCAAGAGTTAGCTCATATTTACAGTCCATAGAATGCTTCAAATGTGATACAGATGTAATGTCCCCGCTATCACCCCCTTTCCAAGTCCCCTTTCAATTCTTAACTTTCGTAGTTTTCCCTAAAACTCCCTAAAAATCCCCCAAATCCCCTTAAATATTATGTTATTATAATTGTTGGGAAGCCCGATAATTTTGTATTATTTTGAGTGTAAAATTCCCCTTAAATAATTGCAGTTCTAACTTTATGCTCATATTTTGAAAATCATTCAAATCTTTTAATTTCCTATTTTCTGAGCATAAACTTAACCTTGCATTTATTTCGTAATTTGTGTTGGCCTAGCAAAGATAGACCCTCCCGTTCCCAACGCATAACAAAATTCTCCTTTGACGCTTATTTCACCTTTTCATCAGTTGGGAGTTTTTCAAGTTCGCGCATGGTCGGGTTTTCAAGTTGGGACCCCCGTTTCTCGCAATTCCTACACCTAAAAGTAAAATCGTGTATTTTTCCCTTTATTAAAAAATTAACCTAAATTATCTTTTGCTAACCCCTTCTTTACCCCTAACCCCTTTTCACTCCGTTTTCTATTAACTCTTAACTCTCCCTTACCCTTCCTTTTCCTAATCCGCGGGGTTGCCCCGTACCCCCCGGGTCTACCTTTTCTAGCTAGCTTCCCTCCCCAAATTTTGTTGTTTCCCTCCCTATCCAATATTGATTTGCTGGTTCCCTCCTCTCTGCGTTTGTATTCCCTTTTGTACCCTTGTTCTGTTTGTATTGCGGTTAGCCTGCTAATTTGCCTTTCCTCTCTGGGTAGCCCGGAAGGATTTCCCTGTTGTAACTGCCCTGCGCTCGTACCATTAAATTAGCCAGTTGTCTTTGTGTTTATTTAATTTAATTCTTATTAACTGTGCTTAACTAGTCTGACCTTTGTAATTAGCTAGGTAGCGCTCTGGGAATAGCCCGGAACTGTTTTAGAACTGAGTCTAAATTTTGTGTGTGTTCCCCCTTTTTGTCTGGCGCTCCGTTGGCGTCCCCCAAAAGCCGTCTGTTCCCCCTTGGCGAAGGCAAGTCGGTGGAAAAGAGCCGCCTGGACTAAAGATCTCCACCCGCAGTCGTCGGTCAGCGTTCTTTGCGCACTGTTCCACGTAGAAATTTGAGTGTGAGCTCAGCGGGTTGATTCCCTAGCTCCCCCATATTTTACACAGACATGTGCTAAACATGAGGAAAATAAAAGTTACGCTAAAAGATTGTTGTGGGATTTTTTTGTTGTATTAACAACACAACTTGAAAGTTTGCATACATGTTAGGCATGTTGTAGAGTGCAGGAACTTACATTGTTGCAATTCTGCTGAGTGGTTTATTAGTCACAAAAATTGATTTATAAACAGTTAGTACTGCTACTAGTGAGTATGCTTGCTTATATCAATGTGCAAAGTGTCTTAACACCGTAGTAGGTACCTATTTACTAATCTCGTTTACTCTGCCAATTTTTTCAAACAAGACAAATTGTTACTATAGTTCCTTCAATCGTCCACTTGGTTCACGTTCAACCTTTTAAATAAGGCTATCAGTCTTGAAAATAATCATGTTCAAAATTGTATAGTAATCACTATTTTCACTGCGTTGAGATTAGATAGGTGTTTAATGTGCTGATTCCTTTTGGAGATAGTACTTTGAACCACTATTTTCCATTCATAATTTGGAACATTTCCTCCTTTTAGTGAGTAGACTGAACGGAAACCATTTTACAGTATTTTAGAAGAGAAGTATAATCTTCAGTTTATTTTTTGAGCTGAAGTAAATTGTTTCGCGGAATATCGGCTATATCATTCGATACATCTATCGAATAGTCTAGATTTCAGTTTTAGGTATTTTGAAATCGCTCTTCGTTATGGAGAAATAAGCCCCTACAAAATGTATGCGCAACCCGAAATTTAGCTAGCAGCATACGAGCAGCTCTTGCTAGCATACGAAATTTCGCACAACCACTAAAAAATTTCGTCAAGATTTTTTTTTTTTTTTTTTTTTTTTTTTTTTTTTTTTTTTGGGAAAAACTCATTTTTTATGATAGCAGCCAGAGTGTTGAAGTGGATCGCAAGTTTGTGACCCGCGGGTACCACACCCCGCGGACCACTGACGCTCGATTCGCGCGACCCACGACGAATTAGTAATGATCATACTCGCAGAACTATATAAAAATTTCAAGTTTGACGTCATATTATCATTCACTGGACGCAGCTCCTCGCTATAAGCCTTTACGGAAAGACTGCTTGCAGTCTGTAGCAGCTGTCAAAGTGTCAACATTATTTTCGCGCAAACGGCTTGTCAATCATGCAGAAGCATAATAGAATATACTATATGCCAATGCCTACACTGTGTCGGAAAACACTCTGGAAATATTTTACGATCGTTGATGTTCAAGACAGATTAGAAATGCGTTTTTCCTTATTATTTGCATTTTTATAATGCATAAATACATACAAAACAGTCACAAGATTATTATCACAAAAAATTATAAATTTAACATAAACTACAAATTTTCTGGTGAAATGAACCCAAAATTTAGCTTAAAATTGGTTTGCAGAAGAATAATTTCATTTCAGCCAGACCCGCAGGGTACCCACTCGACCTGAAAGTCAACCACCGGGAACAGGCGACTCACTTCAACTCTGTAGCAGCCTAAGGGATAGCAACTGGAAGATGATTATGTCTATGTCTCCAAATATTGGCTTTTGTGAGACCTTCAAGTCGACACCCTTAGTTCTTAATACTATGCTTTTGTAGCTCGAGGAAGACAATGTATTATTTTGAGTTCTACAGGACGACAAGCGTATTTGACGCCAATATAAAAAATTGGCTATATCTCCAGATAAAAGAAAAGCTAGGTGGGACACTGTAAAAAGCAGAAATGGAGAACGGAAGATCGAGATCGTTCCAAAATGTTCCGAACGGAAATGTCACAATTTTGAAACGGGATTGGCGCGAGAGAGTGTTAGGACGCTAAAAGTTTCAGCAGATTTCCCAAACACTTGATTTGTGCCAAACGATACCTGCCTGAGAAGTTGAATCACCACCTTAAAGGGAACCAGACCACTACAGAATTACAAGTTTAAAGTTTTTGTCTAAGACCATTTTAGGAACCATGTCAAAATAAAATCGTTGTACTCGCTTTATTTTACACTGATTTTACACGTTTCCTGAAAAATGTACACGATTTAAACACGATTGTTTTATGTTACCTTTTTTCCTGCTGTCCTCAGCGCAGCAGGTTGTTTACTTTTGCTCAGATCTCAATCTTTCCCTAGGCACTCGTTTTGAACATATGCTTTTGCATAAATGCACATTTTTAGTGCATTAAGATAGGGAATTTATGATTTCGTGTGCAGACATTTAACTGAAACATGGCTGCACATGTAAATTACGCATGTATGCTTAGGATAATACTTCTAATTTCTAAATATCAAAACCGGAAATATACAATGGCCAGCTCCCCCACTTCTGTTACGCAAACTTTTGCTACCCCTTTAGCACTATAAGCGAAAAGAAAGCTTAGCTAGACAGGTGAAGCGCTGATACAAACGATTAGCAATAATACAACTCCCTCTCTTTTCCTATGTTAATTGCGTGAGCATATATAGTTGAGTGCACGCTACAGAGAGCTTTGTTGCTCTTCTGTATCGTGTACCGTGCGGATAAGTTATTTATCAGCACGGTGCACGCTGGGAGTTCTGGACCTAAACTAATTTGCTGCGCCATGCCGAGAATATGATAGCGCAGCAGTGTGTGCAACTGAGCTCCAACCTAGACAGCTTAGCTGCACACCAAAAAGGCCTCCCAGCCTCGGCAATTAACTGCCAGATATTGTCACATTGGGTCCACTAGACCGGGGGAAAACATGGTGAATAAATTTTAATATTTTTGCGTATGCTTCAGGAAGGTGTAACTAATGCTTCTATAGGAAAGAGAATGCTTTAAAACTACTAAAAACCTCAAAATATGCCAAATTTGAGCATTTTTGAAGCTTAGGTTGAGTACGTTTCTAGTCAAGGTAATTGACTGCTATTCACTACATATGGTATATGTTGTAGTAATTACTGCATTCAGTAAATACTGTATTTACTGGCCGATGTCAGTAAACACGGTATTTACTAGTAAGAATGGTATTTTCATTGCATCTCATATCTTTACACGTAAATGCCATTTTTACTGACTCCTCCAGAAAATACTGTATTTTCTAGTGAATTCGGTATCCTATGTTAATTACCTTTGTCTGCGCTGAAAATCGGCAGAAACTGCAAATAGATATCTGCACTCTGCGCATAATAAGACGTCTTAAGAATGTTTCTAATAAGTTTCTAATATGTAAATTAAGCTCAAAAGGCTTGCTACAAAATGGGTCTAAAATTCTGTTTCTGCAAGTTACAATTGTTCCTTAAAGGCCTCAATAGTGAGATCAGTTACATCACTAAAAGTGCATCGTGACACCTGGGTAGATATGCAGTATTGAGAAGATTGTACACTAAAATATTACCTTACTAAAAGCTTTGGTGTGATATACTGGTCTACCCTGTAGTCACCCGAGTTCAGTTTTCGCGTGCTCTTGAAGGGCACATTAACGAAATTTTCAAGTTTTCCAGCATTCAGCCTAAATAGTTTTGTTTTAGTTGCCTGTCACCTTAATGGTTCCATACAAATCTAATTGTCTTTTTGTCCGTATGTGAAGACGTTTTCGTACTGACCGCCTACCTTCAAATTGATTCGTTGTGACAACTATGAGGTTGGGGTGATTCGTAAACGTAAGCGATAGTAAGAACCAAACCTGCTGTGACGTAAATAGTAAGTTTGCCGGCATGTAATGGCTCAAACTGAGGCATCGCAGTGGAAACTGCGTCTGGACTGTCCACAACCTAACTAACCTAGATAACTAAATGTACACCATGCGGTAATTAATTTATTCGGTAAGCTTAAGAATTCTAGACAACAGCATAGGTTTTAAAAAAGACAAATAGCGTCAGTGCTGTAACAAATATAACCTGTAATATAGTTTTCTATGATAAGGCGTTGTTCAAGTATTTTGAAATAAATTGGCCTCGTCAGCCGTTGGCTTTATCTGGCATCTTTGATGGAAACAAACATATAATTATCTGGACCAAGGACAGGACAGATGCCCCAGTAAACAGGGATATAGTTCCTCCTATACCACTCAACAGATCTGTACCACTGTACAAATACAATTCTTCGTCAAAGCTGATGTAGCGGCTCCTTTTAGCCAGTATAACCTTAAAGTAGTAATAAGGTTCGCCATTATAATACTGCGACTCTTCTCCGCCCGTTTTGATAGTGTACTCAAAGGTCTTGCAAAAGGGAATGCAGGTTATGCCACATGCAGACTCTTCTTGTCTGCACTTTTTGTAATTGCTGCTTGCGTTCCGATTGTGCACATTCTTCACTGCTCCTGCGTCATGCATACCATCACAGATGCTGGACATGTCACTGGCACTTTCGCTTCCGTTAAAGTGGGTACAGTTGTAAAAGCATTTGTCAAACACGTGCTTACACTTAGCTGAGCAGGTTCTTCGCGCCTCCATTGGCTCAAAACTGCACTGACTTGTCTGCCGGTTCAAGATGGTATGGTGACGAATGTCAACTTCTATAACTGTTCCTCCCATGTATGATACTGTCACAGGAGTACACGAGCTGAGATCATTCCCAATAACCACATGCATCAGACCTGCCCCTTCGTCAGGCAACGGAAACACTTTCGTGGCACTTTTTTCGGTTACTGTCATTTCGTGGAGTCTTCCTTTGTAGTCGTTGCTCACGAAACGGTAACATATACCATATTCATTAACGTAGGTATCAATGCGTCCAGTTATCTCAGATTCTTCGTGTGCATGCTTGGAAAACTTTGGATCCAGAGCAGCATTCAGAAACAGACTAGTGAAGGATTGGTTTTGACTTATCAGTTTTTGTAGAACGTAGTTTTTAATGCTGACATTTACGCGAGTAGAGTAATATTGCTGCAAATCTTTTGCATAACCAAAAATAACACTGTACAAGTAATCTTGGTGTGAAGCTGAAAATCCTAAATGCTCTAAATGCGTCTTGTTTAAAAACTCTGGTGAACACAGTGAAATATTTGGAAACTGTGACAGAAACACTCGCTCAGTTTTGAAGACTGTTGGAGCAGCTTGGTAGTCGATAACTATGTTGACACAGGAGTACACTACTATTCCGAGTGAAATTAGCATGCAAACTGACCAAGCAAACTTCACCAGTAGAGACTTCGCACTAGTGATGTCACGGATTCCATGAATAGTTGTGGCATCGGCAAATTCGTTCAACTTGTCCAATATCGACGGCATGCTAAGCAGCTTCCGTTTATCTTGGTGATAAGTTGTTCAATTACCTAAAACTACATTTGAATCAGAAAATTTTTTGCCAATTTAGTGGAAGCTTCTACTGCAAAAGAACACTTATAAAATAGAAGGTTTCTGTAACAAAAGTTTTGCTAACACTCGTTTGCATCAGCAACATTATTTTTCGCCCTTTTATATCGGTTAACCAGCGTACAAGCCCCTTTTATGACCAAAAACTTAACAATATCCACATATACCGTTGCAAAATTCATTTATGCTAGTATTTATGTCACTCAGTTGTTTCAAATATTACAGAAATCAGGGTTTCGTTGGAGTGCTTATGATTGTTAATTGTTAATTGATGTATAATTGTTGAAAACATTGTACAGTGCTGATCTTGTGGTAGTATGAAGGCTGTAATAATTAAACAATTGTATCCGTCTTTTTGTTCTTCATGATCGGGTTTTGATGCATTTAAAAGAAAACTTACAAATGTTAAACGTTTGTAAGTACGGCGACTAAAATCGTTCATAATTTTCAATAAGCTATAAACTTGGATGGGCTATACAGTCGCTAGAGTTTTTGAATTCCAGATGGAAGCGTTTAAAGATTTGATTCAGTCGGGAAAATAAATATATCAGGCCAAAACGTAAACACCCAAAATTACAGACCCACCTTTACTTTGCGACCGGTTGAATTCAAAGTGGTGTATAAATTATATTAGGTGTGACTAGGGAGTGTTATAGGAGGTATGACTAAAAAAATTTAAAATTATACTTGTTCAGACAGAAAAGAAAAATATTTAATAAGTGGAGAGCTGACAGCTAAAACACAGATAATTCAAATGAACGACAGTACCTTTACTCCAACTTCGTGAAACTAAGCTTTCTGGGACGCGAAGATCTACGCCGAGAGGAGCTGCCTGGTCTGACAAGGTGGAACTGTATACAATTATTTGATCTGACGGGTATCATTAGAGAAATAGCTTGTGTTCAGGACACGAATTTTCTGAAAGAGGCTATTGTATTCCATCGCTACTGGCAGTTTGGAATGTTAAATTTAACTAACAATTACAGCCACCTTTCAATGGCATACATGATGACTTATGCAATTAACGTAGACATAGAGACGATGGGTTCGACTAAACATTTGGATAAAGAAAAGGAGAAAAGTTTCGGACTAGGTGATATACTGTCCTTCTTGTTGCCCTTGTCTTAAACAAAGTAGAGACCTTCAGTCATGCCTGTAAACGCAGACCGTCCCTGTAAGGTACCGCACCTTTAAGGTAAAACGGGCCGGGTACTGGAGCGGACTGGGGTTCGGGCCTGGCCGCGTATTTATCTAATGTACATTTGATTCGCGTAGCAAGTAAGTGTACTGCGATTTTGCGACATTTTTAAAATGTACATGAGATTCGCCTAACAGGAAAGTGTACAACGATTTTGTGCACCTATGAAAGTGTGCGCCGCGTTCGCGCAACACTACTTTATGTACAAAGCTATTGATAAAATGTATTTTTAGCTGTTGTCCTACCAGAAAAATGAAAACAAGCCATAAATTTGTTTCAAAGATTGGAACTCTGGAGATTTTTCAGGGTTCAGTTCAGTTCAGTCATTCTACAGTCTGCCTGGGAATTGTTTTGCAACGGCTGCTAACTGCGGGAAAATCTTGGGAGTTGCCGTCCCTCCCGTCCCGTCTTATGTCCCATAGTGTTAATTTGACAGTTTTAAACAATTTGGTTGCTTAATGTTACTTAATTTAATTTAATATATTTAAATGTAATTCTAAATTGAACAGTAAAATGTTTAAAATATAACGCAATGGCAAATTTTACAGTATGATCGGTGTGCAGAGCAAGCTCAGTTTGACTCAACCAAATTTAGTGATTCCTGTTATAATTTCAGTTATTTCCGTAGTTTCTACTAATACATTTCTAATTTATGCAGCGTGTAGGACTGTGGCTGTGCCAAACCAAGGTTGCTCTACTCACCGATCATTGTGTTAAGTTTACCTTTCGTCATTTTAAACATTTTGCTGTTAAATTTGAAATTACATTAAATTACATTAAAACTAAATTAATTTAAATAATCGAACTGTTTAAAACTGTCAAATTTAGCTGGGAGGGACCGTTGCGAAAACTTCCCCGCGCACACTGCTGAATGACTGAACCTAGAAAACACTCCAGAGTTCCAATCTTCAAAAATAAATTTACTAAATTCTTTAATATATATAATTCCAGTAATCCCAATAGTTTCTACTGCAACTGTTCTGAGCACAAGATGAAATAAAAAGAAAATTATACGCATATCTGGCTTGTCTTGATTGTCAGGTAGGACAACATTTTAAAAATACATTTTCTCAATAACTCTGTACATAAAGTAGTGTTGCGAGAGCACGGTGTTCACTTTCTTAGGGTGCGCAAAATCGTTGCGCGAACGGCATGTACTTTTCGAAAATGTGCGTGATATCGCCGTACACTTTCTTGCTGTGCGAATCAAGTGTACGCTTTATGGATACGCAGTCGGGCCTGGTACTTTCATTTAAAAGTTTTGTTTTGCTTTAGTTTTGACATTTTTGATTAGAAATTTTCCGCTTTCTAAAACATATTTTGGTAATTATCGGTTCATATATCTATCTTACCCTAAATTTCCTGGTTTTTATTGTCGTATAGAGTACTCTCGCATGTGGTTACCATACTTGTCTAGATATACTCAAAGTAGCTCTGATTTCTACATTAGCAACTGAAATTTTTTTAATACTGAAGAAATAGTCTTTCTTGATCAGTTTCCTTGTTGTAGTTTAATTACCAAAATTGAGCAGGAGGCTTCTAAGTCCTAACCCACAGCACGGAACCGCTGACTTGCGATAGCCATGAGCTGTGACGAAATGTTTAAACATTTTATCTGCGACAACATTTTATCTCACCTAAACCTGCCCCAGGTCCCGGAGCCCGCTACACGTCCCGGGGATAACCCTATTTCAAATTGCAAATCATATTTATTTGCTAGTATAGTTATCAACAATGGTTTAATGTACTACTTTCAGTTCCGTTTGGGATAAGCGATTTGCTTTTCAAACTTGACGATGGATGTCATTCTTCTTCTTCTTTCATGCGAAATGGCATCTCTAAAAGCAATTGCCAAGCACATGTACTTCGTGTTGTAAATTGCGCCTCCTTGCTGCCTCCTGAACCCGTATATTTTCGCGCTAGGAATAAGGCCGGGCCCGTTTCTTGGCCGCTATAGCGCTAAGCTTTCTCAAAAGTGTTAATTTTACAAACGCCAAATTTCCACCCATTTGCAGAGAATAAAAGTTGTGAAAGTTTAGATTTCTTATAAGTTTTATAAGCAGGACGGACCACTTGTCAAGCGCTTATAACTGAAAATCCTTCATATTTTCACTTCTCAGGAATTATTCAATGGGCACAATACATGCTATACTTTGGCATTTAAGTTCCCCCAAACGTCTGAACTAAATAAATTCGAATTATATAAAGCAAATAAAATTAGTTGATTTATGAAAGTATTATATTAATAGTATTAAAGCATATAGATTTAGAACTGATGAATTTAAGCAAAAACGTATTAGGTTTTAGCAGTTTTACTTCCAATTTTTTACAATCACACCCAACAAGATATTGTTGACCAGGTTTATCAATTCACAGATTATTTGTACACCAAAAATGACAAATATTGGAAAACTAAGTTTTATTCTCAAGTTCATACGTCGTTCATCGCATCGACCTTTAATTAGCCAAAGAAATAGATACACATTGGCAGCTACTCGGCTCTTATAAGGGCAAAAATTATAAGGGACATATAAGAGTTTGCGCAACGCTTTACAAGATCTTATAAACCGCTCATAATCCGCTTATAAATTTCCGCTTATAGCCTAATAGTAAGCGACTTTATAAGAATGTTAGTGAAACGGGGGCCCGGTTTCTTCTCTGGCGTTTCCATAGCAAACACTTTACACTACTGTAAATTAATAGCAAATACGAATAGAAAACACATTTGTAGGCTCTCTACGTCAACTGAAACAAGAAAGTACTATCATAGACATAAGAAACGGCTTAATTTTGACTCTTTTCCTCTGCTAGATTCAACTATTCTCAAATTCTCCGAATTCTCTGTCCTTATGTTAATACATAAGATTGAGAAAAAAACAAAACGATAAAATGAAGACAACAGCGGTTTAGGCACTGAGTTCTGTGCATATATTTCTATATTTATTCTTAATAACCAAAATTAGCTGAATTTACAGTTTTAGCGTATGCTTTCTCTGTAAACAAATATTTCATTGCACCAACGCTGACGTTTTGGTGATAAGACTACCTTAAAATCTGGTGCTAACTGCAGACTGAGCCAGTCTTAGCCTGAAAGTAGCTGTACTAGACAAACCATGCTATCTGCTGTGGCACAAATTTTGGGTCTGATGGTTGCTTTACGGCTGGGCTGGATCCTCTCCCTGTCCGCAATCAGCTTATTGGCGAAGCCGTGGACAGTTGTCCTTCAGTTTCCGAAATAGATATAAACTGGTCAACTGGCAACGATATCACTGCATTTTG
This sequence comes from Trissonchulus latispiculum, assembly GCA_030248195.1. NCBI lineage: Eukaryota > Metazoa > Nematoda > Enoplea > Enoplida > Ironidae > Trissonchulus > Trissonchulus latispiculum. The sequence continues at coordinate 32,633 of JASAND010007023.1, forward strand.
TGCTGCGGTGGCTGAGGCAAATAAGTGCGGTTCTGGAGCCGTAAAGTGTCTCTATACTGGAATCATGGACATATGCTCAGACCCGGACCTCTTGGAAAGAGCTAAGCAGCACTGTTCAGCCGCATAATGGAATCAGTCGAGGAGAATGCGTAAGCCGAGTAGCAGACATAGAGAACTTTTCATTGTCAAAATCTGTAGCT
>JASAND010007025.1:0-35577 GCA_030248195.1 Trissonchulus latispiculum
AGGTAGGAAAACTGATTAGCCGTAGAATGTTTAATCAAGTAATCAGCAATATTAATTCATAAGTTAGCATTACGTAGGTTTCAGTTTAATTTGTATCCTTAGGTAGGTAGGCAGTAGCTAGGTTATTTATAGTGGACAACAAATACAAGACCATCTTCCAACATTAGAAATTCATTTAAAAACACTCTAAGTTTTTGTGCAGGTTTAAGGTTAGCTGCGGGCCACGGGAAACAAGCCTGTTTCCCGTGGCTCTCCAAAATCACTGAAATTAGGGCCAGAACCAGGCCAGAAATACGAGTTTTGTTCGGTCATTTAATCTGTTCAAGCGAACCTGTGAGTTTCTGTCAGAATCCGCTTGTATTAATCTAAGACGGGCCAGACGGCCCGGTTTGTGCAAGAAAAAGGATAGAAACGAGCAAGGTTTTCAAAATAATGTACGAATAGCGAGGTTTACACGTTTATGGGAATTGTTTCATCCAGTTGCAAGTCAGCAAGATCTAATTTGGGTCCAGACGTGAGAACATCACGAATCGTTTTGTCTGCGCAAAGAATTACCTCAAGTCTTAATCAAAATCAACAAGTTGTAATCTAAAATGGCCAAGAAGGTCTGTTTTGTGACAGGAAGTTACTAAGAACAGTTAATTTTGTCAAAAAGACAATAGAAAATGGTTTGGTGTCATTTCGTCAATTCACAAGTTCAAATAGGGCCCAAAATGCACATTTTGAGCCAGGAAAAGCGAAAGAACGAGTAATGGTTTGCTGGGTTGGATTCCCGCACCGTGACCTTGTACTAATGGGTTTTAACCCATTTGATTCAGGTGCGCGGATCGTCTCTAGTTCGGGATCAGAGCCAGTGAGCTAGTCAGACTTGGATCAGTCAGTGGAAGTGCTTAATCCAGGAGCTTTGATTAGAATCAGTATATTGGAGAAAGATTGCAGTCTTAGAGTCGAGTCACAAAAAGTACTTAAACGGCTTAACTTAAACGAAGTGGTTTTTGTAAAACCAACTTCTACTTAAACAACTTAAACTACTTAAACGAAGCGCCGCTTAGGTGGTGCAAGTTGACCCGTTTTCACAAAAAAACAGCTACTTAAACTTTAAGTAAAGTGGCGTTTCATAAACACAGGTCTACTTAAACTCTCAGCGACTTAAACTTTAAGCCGTTTAAGTAGAACTGCTTTCATAAAAACTACTTAGTTTAAGTAGTTTAAGTAGACCGCTTAAATGCAGTTCAAAATCAGTCATTTTAAGCCCCGTAGATTTACGGGGCTTAAACGGCTTAAACGAAAAAGTGTCCATTTTAAAAGCTTCATAACTTACGCAATTCTGGGAGTTGTAAAGCAGTTTTTACATCGTTCGAAAGCTCTCAACGAGTACTTTAATTCTGACTATATCTGTTACAAGCGTAGCTGTTTTTGATAATCCTTTAATACTTCAAACACTAAATTTTTTGTCTGATTTTAGCTGGTATCAGCTTCTTTGTGAAAAAGAAGCACTACAAAAATGAACAAAGCAAAGCTTGATTTACTTAAACATATTTGTCCCAATTGAGAACCGATTGTTTTTACACACAATTAACAGAGAAGCTGACTTGCATAAGAAGGTTTTGAGTCAATGGCAACACTCTAACGCTTAGTCTGGCTCTATCACACAACAATTTTACCATATACTAAAATTTTTTTGGCATTTATAAGTAACTATTACATATGGTTGCTTATCGTGGTGATTCGTTTTGGCGACATTAACTTTGAACCAGTAGTATTCATTTAATTCTGGGAGCGAAGAAGCCATCTTACATCAAATGTGGCTGAACATTTTTAACTATACAATGAAATTAATATTAATATTAATATTAATATTAATTAACTTGGTTGTCTATAATTAAACTAACGATTTTTAGATGAAGTGAAGTTTATGAGAGTTTTTACCCGCTAAAGTAATTTTTTGCCGAGACTTCTTTTACATCATTCGATACCTCAGTCCAATAGCTGGGGGACCCTTTCTTAGTTATTATGAAGTAGCATTTTGTAATCGAGAAATTGGCAAAATGTATGGGTAACCTGGATTTTGTCTACACTTTTTGTAACTTTGACAAGCTATCGCTTTAGCCAAAAAGCCTTTGCGAGAGCAACCCTAATAGATAATTTTATATCCGCAAGTCGCGGGTTTTTGCTGCCATAATACGAATAATTTATGTAACGGCGTGTCTGCTCACTGATTGGCCCACTTAAGCCTACCTAAGACTTAATTTTTGGTAATTTATTAGTAAAATGATTAGTTACATCAACCTAATTATAGTTAAATACACTGCACAAAGGAAACAGCAATTTAAATGCTGGCCGTATCCTTTAAAGCACATTTGCTGTTGAAGTTTAGTCAAATTTGCTAGATCATTGTCGAAAACATTAAAAATTGGGTTTTTGAGAAATTAGCTTTAATTTGTCGGGACATAAATATTTTGGCGAAACAGACAAAATTAACAGTTTTCACTCCTCAAAATATTATTTGTTTAACGACTTGTTTGCTCGTTAAAAAATTTCATAAAAGATAGTCCTCGGGAAGAAATTTCTTTCGAAGCTGGAACTGGTCGCTTTTCTTTAGCTTTCCTACACTTGGAGTAATCCATGTTCGAAATCGTTTCCATTCAAGCGCATGTCCGAATAGAACTACCTTGCCCTAAGACAGCTGTATTCTACTTAGTTGTAACAAGCGCATTCCAAGCTTTAAAGTGATATCAAAATTATCGCTGAACTCCAAGAATTGAGGAATATACAGTCTTTCAAACTTGCTATGATAATACCGGACCAGCACCTTTAAACTACCATTTTGATGTTATTGTAACATTCGTTTCATTAAAAGTCGGCTTAAACGACTTAACTTAAACAGCTTAGCTTAAACTTCTTAAAGGGTGGTTTCATAAATAAATGACTTAAACTACTTAAACTACTTAAATTAAGTCGTTTAAGGTAAGTCGTTTAAGCCACTAAGCCGTTTAAGTATTTTAAGTAGTTTAAGCCGTATATTTATGAAACGAATATTTTAAGTAGTTTAAGTAGTTTAAGTTAAGTCGTTTAAGTTAAGTAGTTTAAGTTTTTTGTGAAACGACCTAAGAATCTGGGGGCAGAGACTAGACCGAAAGAACCTAATCATTGTCGGGTGAACCTAAAAACTGTACCAGAACTTAAGTCCTGATTCTTGCTCATTCTTGTATCTTGAAAAGCATACGAAAATGCAGTTTCTTACTTATTTGTCTATTATTTCTTTGAAAGCTGTCACCCCAGTGTTGTCTCTGGCCTAGGCCAACTGTAAAACTATATTAGAAGAAGAAGATTCGATTTACGAAGACAGCTAGTAGAACTAATTAATTTAACTGTTTAATTTAAATTATAATTATACTTGTGGCCATCTCCCGGTATCACCCCGCCTGGACCGACCCCTTTATTGTTTACTATCTCAAACGTCCGAAAGCACTCGTGAGGTTGCAGGTGTAACCTGACGAGATCACCCAACTTCATAGACCGGAACTGTTCTGAAACCGACACCCTGTTAACTTTGTTAATTATCTGTTACATTGAGCTTTTGTTGTTGTTTTCTGTAAAAGACTAATAGAGAGTGGAGTTGAGTTAGCACACACGAAACGCAACACACCTAACGTGCCCAGTCATAATACCTGAAGGAGAGGACTAATAAATTAGTCTCAAATTAATTGTTAACCGGTCAGTCGGTATATTAGTTAATCTGTTACTCGAAACTCTTTCATCCCTTAAAATAATTCTCCCCTACCAAGGGCTGGCAACTCTGGTAAATTGTGTAGCTCGTACTCTATTGAATATTGTAATTCTAATTGCAGTTAACCATTGCCCTGAAACTGTTCTGTTCTCTTTAACTATAATCATATTGTCCTCAGTAACTAATAAATTGATCTTGTTTCGTGTAAATCGGAGCCTACATTTCAGCTGCTGAAAAGAGATCCAGGTGAGATCTCCCAGGGATAATAATAAAAGGTAAATTGTTTAGATCCAAATGATTGGATCTAAATCCCAAGCACCGAAGAATAACTGCCTGATCTTGGTTTTGACCTGTTGCGTCAAAGCGATCCCTATCCATACTCCTGGTGCGATTGGATAGAGTCTAACCCCCTCTTACCTAAACGAACTCACAGTAGTACCCCTAACAGGTTAGCTGTAGAGATCCCCGATTTTAGTAAACCACCTTTCGAAGATGGTACATAAGTTTGTCTACCTAGGCAAACGCGCTAACCTTCCGTGTGCTTGAACTTTCAGCCTAAACGACCCCACTTTCGAAATCCGTCAAATCAACCGAATTTGTATTTAATCCCATCAGTTCATTACGCTGCTATTTGGAATAAATAAGGTGATTTCGCAAAATAGCTTGATTTCGCAAAGGAAACACCAATTGGAGAACCCAAAAGTGTACGTCTAGTCAGAACAGAACATCATTCCAAAGTTTTCAGCACAAAGTAATAAGTTTCTTGTTATGTTTTCATGCAACCGCTTGCACAACTTCTAATTTGTGCAAAATAAAATTTGTTAGAGTACTAGCCTTTTGACTTATCACCAGCCTTAAGCAGCACATAAGCACCAGCACATAAGTCTATTCTAATCCTATTCTTATTTTTCCCTGTGTGCCACACCCCAGATGCTTTCGCCAGGAGGGGAAATGCCAGATCAATTTTCGTCAGTCTCAGTTTTGCTCACGATGTATAAAGCGCTTTCCAATTACCAAAATTAGGTAAAATTGCGAAAGTTATTGCGTTTCGAAAATCACTGCACATAAAAGGATACCACCACCTTAAGGACAGACTGGCTATACTGAACTAGTTAGCCAGAAATGTAATCTAGTTTGCTAATTTTAAGTAATAGTAGTAATAGTAGTAACCATAGGATAACGTGGAGGGGAATGGGGAATGCAGACCCTCCAGACCGACAAAAAACGGGTGACCCCCTCAGCTAAAAGGAAAAAGGGCAGACCCTCTCGTCCAGAAAGGAAAAAGGGTAGACCTCTCCGCGATTTTCTCTTGAAATTGGTATTGTTTAGTAAATTTTAGCAATTTTTTCAAAACATTTTCTTAAAAATCGCCAAAAATTGGCATTTTTATTAATTTTTGGTCAAAAACATTAAAACTTTGGAATTTTTGCTAATTTCGGGGCATACCCCAAATTTTGAATTTTTTCAGGGGTAGACCTCTCGCCGAGGTCGGGGTAGTCACCCCAGAATCGGATCCCGTGTTAATGTATGGTAAGTAACTTATACATATTATAAGCTTCAAACTAATTGCTCCGATTCCGACTATTAAAACACTCAGTATATTAGGCTATACCTAAGTCCTTTTTACGAGCTGCAGTTTTATTTTACAACTTTTAAACTTGTTGCATGAGAATGAAAATAGAAGTATTTATTTGTGTTGTAAAGATGTTAATATCTGAGTTTCCAGAAGTAAGAACGATTTCATTATAACTAGAAGATTTCAGCCTTTGATAGAAGTATACAATAGACTGAAGCGATAAATTTGATGCCCTACTAAGATATTACTTCAGTCATCAAAAGCTTTGAAAGTTGCAGCCTTAATACTAATGAGTAAGAAAATTCAAGGCAAACAAAATACATTTCATCGCAGCCATTAAAAAAAGACAAAATGTTAAGCTACATTTTGATATAATGATAATAATTGCCTATTTCCAACGAATAAACGAGCAATGCAGTTTTTAAAGTTGATGTCTCCAAACGGAATCCGCACTATGTTTGTTGTTTAATCTGTTTAATTCACGCAAGTACCCAGGATTAAACTCTTGTGCTTTTGAACATTTTTTAAGTGACGGATTAAACGGATTAAACTTAATCATTTTATGAAAAGGCCGCGAATTAAAGTTTAATCTGCCAAGTTTTTAAGCCGTCGCTATAGTATGAATACATGTATCACGGATTTAAAAGTCTAATCCGTCGGTATTTTATGAATACATTCTTGATCGACGGATTAAACCAGTCCGTTTAAGTCACGGATTAAACTTTAATCCGTTTAATCCGTGAGCGTATTCCATAAAAAATGATTAAAGCATAAGTTCCGTTTAATCCAATCCTTGAAAAGGCCCTGAGAAGCTCGGTTCTAAAGAATTGAGTCAGGTTTTTGACCACTGGCCAACCAGTTTGGGTAAGAGTATCATGGTAGCGGCAAGCCCGTGTGGGTGCAGTGGTTGTTTGCCAAAGGACGTCCTACAGGGTTCAGGTTGCTCTTTGACGTGGCTACGCCACACAAACCAGATACCCGAGCCTGCCACCGCGGAGCCACAAAGGTTGCCAAAGGATGACCGAAATCCTGGTTATCTGTACCATTGCCTGAGCAGCAGTGGAATCCATGCCGCGGTACATCTCCCGTCCGCGACCTGCAGCCTCAACCCCAGCCTCCTCCTGCGCAGAATCCTCGCCAGTCCACTAGTCAGCGGCGCCCACCTTTAACCCTTTGGTTCCTAACGAGGGCAAGGAGGCATCCTCTAAAGGAGGAAGAAAGAATGTCAGGTCTGAAGAATGTGGAAATATTAAAAGTACTGCAAAAAAATATTAAGTAAATCGTCTGTCCTGTGTTTTGATCTACTGTGTTGTACAGTTAGTCGTATGAGCTACTTAGAGTTTAGAGATTTATGAGTTAGGATGATAAGTAGAAGAAGATGGCTACAAATAGGATATCTATTATTTCTTCATAAACATTTTCAAGACTTCGGAGTCCTTATTTGTCAAAACAAATTACGTATGAATAACTTTTGGCTTTCATTATTTTCAATCGGCTCGTTGTTTTATCTCGTGCAACACATGAGAGTATTGAATCTGTCCGACCAATCAGGTGTTTTAAAAAATGGATACTTGCCAAGCTAAAACTGTGCCTTTTTATCACCTGCTTATTAAAAGACAAGCCACATTTTCTAGCTGATAAGACTAAGCAGAGCTCGCTAGTGTTGAACAAAGACGCAACAAATATTTATTTAAAGTTTCCGTCTGTATAGGTAGATGTTCGTATTTTACGTAGATAGAAAAAGCCATTTTTTATGTTGCCGTACATTCTGTCGTTCTTATATTCGTAATCCGTTAGTATCTTCATAAGTCGAGATAACTATTTTTCCGGATCAAAGAATCCATTCTTTATGTTGCCGAATATATCATCGTTCCCATATTCGCCATCCGTTAGTATCCCCCCCCCCCACCTCATTATCCGAAGCTGTGATGTTAACATCCTTTGTGTCTATAAGGTTGGTTGCCATTGATACATTTTAACCCAAACGACTCCCCATTTCCTTGATCATCGGAGTACAAGTGCCATTCGGCTATGAAGTATCCTTTTTCGCACTCGTGGCTGCAACAAAATCACCAGATAATACAGAGCACACTGCAACGCACTTGTATTTTTTACCAAAACAATTTTATTTCTGATATTTGCAAACTGAGCCTGAACAACTGATGTCTCAATCATAGATTAACTGGGTTAACATGGAGCCACTTTTGAGGTTCAAGTCCCAGTAGCACCTTGTTGAATTGCTGATAACATCTTGGATACTGTCATCATATGCGCGTCATGGTAGTTTTTTATTAACAGGGCAATCATGGATGAAATACTATTCATTGCTCCCAACCACCCCACGATTAATATACTTCTAATTTGAAAAACGGAAATTTCAAATTGCAAAAATCAAGGATTGGTCACAAGGACAGTTACAGCAGGGTAAGAAACTGGAAAAGCAAATGAGACTTTATTTCAACTGCGTTAACTTTTTCATTCAAAAGATATAGTTAAATTTAACTAGTTCAACTCCGTTTAACTCTTCAGTGAAAACACCGAATGCATGCATGTACCGTATGCACCGAATTATGTAGGCCTGAAGACACACGAGATTTTGGTTATCTACGCACGAAATTTGGTCCGTCTATATCTATCTGCTTACCTACTGTCGGTCGCTGTCGCACAACGCACGAAGGTATCGCTTCTGTTTAGCGCATATATTAAGATTTTATTAAGTAGCACAGTGTATTTCATAAAGTAATTATTATAACGAATCCAACACAAACACATCAGGGAAAGTCCTGCAGAATTCGTTTTTAATCGACTGGTTATAACTTTGGCAGCAAATGGCATTTGCGATGGCAAAATTTGGAGCATATTCAACCGCCAACTGATAGGAACGACGTACAGAAGACATATGCACATCGTTGTAGAGCTCTTTTGCATAGTGCATTCGATTTTTATAGCATAGCGCTTTAATGAAACTTCGACTTTTAAGCCATAATGGAAGCTATCCAATCACTTGGCCTCACGCTTACCTCCTAAAACTTTGTCGGCACATAACCTACCAACCATTGCAGTTCCACATAAAATACGCTTAAAATTAGACAATCTGTAGAAATATTGTATCCATAATCCTTATAAGCGCACCCTTTAACAAGTTGGCCCCAAAGTGAGCAGTATTCCTTTAAACTTGTAAAAATTGTCATCAACATAATGCATATTTCTTATGTATTTGTCATATATTAATGTCAATTAGCGTGTGAGTCAATTCAAATTACCGTTTATTATCAACACTGCTTTCTTGACAGTTGACCTGATCCGCCAAGGCTTAGAATCTGAAAGGAACCAGTAGTCGACCAGTAGTCTGCGGTCGACGACAAACTGCCTTTCACTAAACGGTGTGTTTACGTTTTATAAATTTCCAGCTACAACCAATCAAAAGTTTCGTCAGTTTTGACTGCACCCAGTGGCCGCAGTCGCTTGCAGTCTTGGTATATACAAGAATGCTTATGTGCACCTAGCCTTGCGTCTACTCAACTGTAAGTTCTAGCTGAGTGTTAGTTTGCTGCTTCAGATGAGAAAATGCTGGTTTTAATTCAAAAGTTTTTGGCACGGTCAGCTTTGTAACAAGCTCTGGCTACACCTCCCTGAAGTTAGTAGTTCCATTGAATGGAGTCAGAGTTAAAACCATTTGTGCCAGATAGAGTATGTTGAGAAATCAATGAGTCAAACTTTAACTCGGTTGAGACACTTGTATTTCGATATTTATTAGCGAATATTGCCTGGAACTGCTAACTTCAGGTACACAGTGCCACTTTTGAGTCATGCGCTCAGATTTGCACAATAGGTAGTTTGCGTCACATATTGAATGGAGTCACACAATGAAATCCCCAAATGTCAACCAATTTTATTTGAAAAAATTTAAAAATACAAACTATATACTTGGATTCTGACAAGGCCAGGTGATGCTAATGTGAATCATTAGCTAACTAGTGGCATATAAAACTAGGGTTACTAACACGACGACTAAATAGGTTTAATTCATAGTTTCCTGGAAATTTTAGTTGGGGGAGCAAACTTCGAAAATTTAGTGGTCGACCCCGAAATGTGATGGGAGTACCCCCGAACCCCCCCCCCCAGAAAATTCAAAAATGTGCCAAAAAATGGCCTTTTCTGTATTTTAACGTTTTTTGTCAAAACAAGGCTTGTTTTTATCGTTTTAGGCGTTTTTACACTGTTTAAACTGATTTTAAGCCAAAATTTGAGAACAAAGTTTCAAAAAATGACCATTTTTTAGCAAAATTTAGCTAACTTTTTGGCCCCAAAAAGTGCTGGGGGGTAACCCAAAGTTTAAAGTGTTTTTGAACTCGAAAAGCTTGATTACCAACATGGTTCTGAGTCCAGAATGAGGTCAATGTGGGTCTAGAAATTTTCAAAACCGTTAGCAGCGATGTATTTCTCGCGATAATAAGCACCTTAAGCCGAAAATTTGGACTGTTATGAAAAATACTGCAAAACTTAATCTAAAAATACTCAATTTTTGGCCAATTCTTGCACCGCCGGCGCGACTACAAACCCCCCCCCGGGAGCTGGAGGTCCCCAAAACTTTTCTAAAGGGGGTTGGAAAAATGGCTGGGGGTTACTTTCCTCCCAATTTTTACACCTATGCGCCTATGCCTTCCACAGAACAAAAAAGCTTAATTATTATGGGCCACTAGTTAGCTAAGGCTGTATGCTAGCATCATCATTTTGTCAGAATGCAAGTAGTTTGTATTTTCAATTTTTTCAATTAAAATTAGTTGTGATTAGGATTTCATTGTGTGACTCATTCAATATGTGACGTAAACTACCTATTTTGCAAATCTGAGCGCATGACTCAAAAGTGGCACTGTAAACCTGAAGTTGGCAGTTCCAAGCAATATTCGCTAATAAATAACAAACTACAACTGTCTCAATCGAGTTAATGTTTGACTCATTGATTTCTCAACATACTCTATCTGACTCAATTGGTTTTAACTCTTACTCATTTAATGGAACTGCTAACTTCAGGGGAGGTTCTGGCTATCCGACTAACACACTGACTGCCACAGAAATATGGATGGGCGATACTAAAGGGCAGACGCTCACCTGCGCGTAACTTCCGCAAAACTCAGCCGAGTTGGTGCACATTTGGTATGGATGCATTTGAACACATTTTCTGATTGATTGGTAATAAAATTTTAAAATTTTGAAGATTTAAAATTTTTAAGTTTTCCAGGGAGGACCAAGGGGAACCAAAAACTTTTTTCTACGCAATTTTGTTGAAAAAACGCATATAGGGTTTTCCAGGGTCGCTGAACATGAATCTGAAAACAGTTTTTCGATCCAGCTTTTGGTTGGCTAGATATAAGCTAAAGTTATAAGCTTAACGTTTAAGCTTGACGTTAACGTTTTTTTTTAGTCGGAAATATTGTTGGAACGCAAAGATGGAAATGTGTATGGTTTTTTTCCCCTTTTGCTTTTTCGCTTTTTTCGCTTTTGCTACTTTGACTTTAAGTACGACCAAAAAATGTGTGTACAAACTTGGTCTGTTTATACCAGATTAACCTTTAGAGTAAACCTCAACAATGTATATATTTTAGAATCCTCGGGTATTCTCTAGATTCCGAAAATCCATTAAAATCCAGAAATCCGGGTTTCGTTCACGAAAAATCTAAAATTTGTAGTTTTTCGCACAATATTTATCGCAATCAAAATTTTGTTTTCGCGACTAAATAGAGCTGGTCTCGTTGTTTATTTTTGCTCCCATAAGTTTTCCACGAAAATTCACCCAGTTTTCGGAATTCCGGATTTTTAAAATTTCCGGATTTCAAGGTTTCTCCAATACCCACAAGATGGGTACCATTCGAAAGCTCTTAACGAGGCGAACAACTTTTGTAATGGGATGAACTCTTGAAAATGTACACAAATCCCGCAATTCGAGAAAACCGGATTTTCGGATTTTTAAAAATTTTCTCCGATACCCCATTTAAGATACATATATATTTATATACTATATATGATATAAATGATACCCATATATCATTCGAAAGCTCTTGATGAGCTGAACAAATCTGGTAATTTAACCAATGTCTGATAATGCATCAAATTAACGAAATTCACGAATTCCAGATTTCACTTTAGTTTGAAAATGTGCGAGAATTGTGTGCATTTTCAAGAGTTCATCCTATTACAAAAGTTGTTCAGCTCGGTAGAAGAGCTTTCGGATGATACCCATCTTGTGAGTATTGGAGAAAATATTTGAAATCCGGAAATTTTTGAAAACCCGGAATTCCGGAAATTGGGTGCATTTTTCGTGAAAAACTTTGTAGAGCAAAAATATGCGGCGGAACCAACTCTATTCGACCGTCAAAACAAAATTTTGATTGTGATAAAAATTGGGCGAAAAACTACAAATTTTAGATTTTCCGTGAATGAAATCCGGAAATCCGAATTTTCCCGTATTTTCGGAATCTAGAGTGTAAGCAAGGATTCTAAAAATATATACATTGTTGGGGGTGTCAAACTATATCTGAGCATAAACGGACTAAGTTTACATTTTTGGTCGATACTATAGTTAATACCAAGAGTACATAATGCTAACAGTGTGACAAGCGTCACGCTCACAGTTATCAAGCAAAAACATCATCTGCACACAAACACGGCTGACCCCACAACTGAGTATATGCACTTCAAATAATTTCCCGCTATGCCTACGTATCTAAGCTCGCTACAGACGCAGAACCAACTGACTAAAAAGTCTGACCAAAAAATGTAGGGAGCGAAATTGTTTTGCCTGAATTACCGGTACATTTTTGCTGCAGCAATGTATATATTTTCTGAACCGTCATGGCATGAACTTTTTCTTGGTTGAAAAAAAATTTGAAAAAATTAAAAATTCATCAAAGAAGCCGATTTTTTAGGTTTTGAAAGATCAGTAGGCGCCAGGAACTATCCGTTCGGTGGAAAATTAGCCCATGTCCGAAACATATTGAATCCCGAATATAAGCTTATTTCGTCAAGAATTGCGATAGTTATTCAATTTTTTCGATTTTCCAAATCCTTTGATCTTTGCCGCTTTTCCAACTTTGACTGGCTATTACTCGCGACTCACTCAATGCAAATTTTTTTAATTGGATTTTTCAGGACCGCTTACGTGTCAGCTTCATGTGATATATGTGGTTTTTCAAAATTTGAAAATAGATTTTTCGAAAAATACCACTTTTTGACCCAAAATTTCGACAATGCGAATCCAGCAAAAGTGGGTAAAAATAACATTATCATAAAGTTTAATCTGAGCAGAATCCAACAATATAAAGTTTTGTCGAACATAAAGGCTACGACTTATATTTGCACCCGCAACGAATTTTTAAACAATTTCTGTTTTTTTTCGCCTGATTTCTGGCTAGTTGTACACTATTTGCGGCAAATCAATGCCACAATATAGCACAACTTGTCAAAAAGGTTTAAAACAGAAATTGTTTAAAAATTCGTTGCGGGTGCAATTTAAGCCGTAGCCTTTATAGTTGGGTTCGAAAACCTTATATCGTTGGGTTCAGCTCAGATTAAACTTTATGATAATGTTATTTTTACCCACTTTTGCTGGATTCACATTGTCGAAACTTTGAGTCAAAAAGTGGTATTTTTCGAAAAAATCTATTTTCAAATTTTGAAAAACCACATATATCACATGAAAGCTGACACGTAAGCGGTCCTGAAAATCCAATTAAAAAATTTTTGCATTGAGTGAGTCGCGAGTAATAGCCAGTCAAAAGTTGGAAAAGCGGCAAAGATCAAAGTTTTGGAAAATCGAAAACACTTGCATAACTATCGCAATTCTTGACGAAATAAGCTTATATTCGGGATTCAATATGTTTCGGACATGGAGCTAATTTTCCACCGAACGGATAGTTCTTGGCGCCTACTGATCTTTCAAAACCTAAAAAATCAGCTTCTTTTGATGAATTTTAATTTTTTCAAAATTTTTTTCTACCAAGAAAAGTTCATGTCATGACGGTTCAGAAAATATATACATTGCTGCAGCAAAAATGTACCGGTAATTCAGTATAAACTAAACAATTTCGCTCCCTACATTTTTTGGTCAGACTTTTTAGTCAGTTGTGTTCAATGTGAGTCTGTAGCGAGCTTACAGACGTAGGCATAGCGGGCAAAAATTGTTGAAGTGCATATACTCAGTTGTGGTGGGGGTCAGCCGTTATTGTGCAGATGATGTATTTCCCCTGATAACTAAGAGCGTGACGCTTATCACACTCTTAGTTATTATGTACTCTTGTTAATACTACTCATTCGGTACTTGACAGAAAATTTTGGTTTTCATTTTCGGGGCCGCTTAGGCATCTGCTTTAACTAGTAGCCGTCACTTTTTACAATTTGAAAACTGATTGTTTCAAAAAATTTTCACTTTTTGACCTAAAATTTTAATATTCTGGTTTCAAAAATTCAGTGAAGAGCACCTACGCTAAATATACAATCGTTGCTGAATCCAATGATGTGAAAATATTGCCGCTGCAATGCATAGTGCGTGTGCTAAACATTTTGGTTTGTGTGTACAGGTGTTACTTGTTAGGAGACACTCAAAATTCCTCAAAATCCTGTTGAAAAAAACAAATGTTTGAAAATTTATAACCACATTATTTGCGTGCGGTTTTTGAATGTGGAGTAAACTCAATTTTTTCAGTATCAGCATATATATTGAAATTTTGGGTCAAGTAGTAATTTTTCACAATGCACAATGTATTTCAACACCATCTTATCCATATAAATATGGAATCAAAATAAGCTCAAACTAAACCGTATGTAAACGATAGAGACAGTCTAATCTAACTATCGAACTATGTAGTTAAGCCCTCAAATCTGTCATGCAACTGTTACTTCATGTGTTCAATGCAGACTTAACATAGTTGGCATGGTGAGTATTAAACTTCTTACGTACAACCCTCTCTGAACCGTTTTTCTAGGCTGTCTTACTGAGATTCTAGTCGCTACTTCAAATGTATCCCCACCGTCGGGATAATCAGCGCACGTGTCAACCCAGCAATAAAAACCCTTTATTCTATCGCCCTAAGCATAGGTGTAACAGTGTAGACGGAAATCATCAGCTAAAATGATTAAAATTATAATTAGATATTTGACTACAAAAGGATTATATTTCATAGAATCCAACAGATAATACTTCGTTTTAACTAAGTTGCATCTTTCTTAGTTGCACACAGATTTGTTAACTTTTTTATCTTTACTAATTTCTTTGCAATGGTTTGTTTACCTATTTATTTATTTTTGCAAGTGCCTGCTTGCAATATCCCGTGGGACATGTTGGCATTCAGCTAGATTTTAGAGTGAGCTTAGTAAAGTGCGGTTGCTATTATGTCAAACATAAGGCTTGCTTAGGCTCGACACAAATCAGATAGTGTCGCAAGATGCATTATTGCTTGGATTACCAAAAGATCACCGGATAGGTCAGAACTACTCCAACATTTTGTTACATTCATTTAAGGTGCTGAGTATCGCTTTGTGTAAATTCGACCCTACGAGCTCCAATTCTTTATGAAAGTGGATGAAACTTTCCAAATACCTTATTTTCGTGCTCTATAACATTTGGGACCAGTCCCGGATTTTTAGGTTTAAAGATAAGAAAGTTTTAGTTTTTATCCTTATTCTCTCAGTACATAGTCGCTACACCTGATTGGTTGTTATGGCTGGAAAGAAGGCACAAAAATGAACATTTTTGCTTTTACAACTTTTGAGCTACCTCTAGTGGTTAAGGCAGTATAAGTCCAAAAACGATTTTTGGGGTCAAAAAATGGCCATTTTTGACGAAATCAGTTTTTTCAAAATTACTGCCAAAATCTTACAGATAATTTCGGAAAATTTCAGACTCAATGATACCGTCCAATTGCGCATTTATCACACACCTATTCGCTCGAGTTCGTTGCTTTAAGCTAGGGAATTCGCCGAAAAACCATTTTGGCAAAACGCGCGATTGTTGTTTTTTGAACATGATTTCTCAAAAACTGTCAAATGGATTTGCATGATTTTGGCCTGAACAAAAATTCGTTATTGTGGAGGGACATTTTTCTTGGTTTGAGCTAAAACAGTCCAGTTTTGGAGAAAACTGAACAGAAAGTTGCGAAATTTCGTGTCATCGCGCATTTGCCGGATTTTCATCTTTACTGAGACTTGTTAGATGCCAAATCCAAAAAATGTCCTCGCCCTCATGTCCTTCATATCATGGACAAGAAAAAATTTTGGCCGATTCTACAGTTTAGAGAAATCGATGTTCAAAAATTTTTGGTCTATATTCAGTCTGTCAGATGTCAGTATGTCGGAAGTTTTTTGCTATTTTTTGCCAATTTTGCTAATTTCATAAGCTCATGTTAATGTGCAGATTATAAGCTTTAAAACGATGTATAAAACTCTTTCCAACTCCCAAAATTGCGAAAGTTATAGCGTTTCGAAAAATACCATAAAAGCACTGCACAAAAGGATCCAACTTAATAGCAGAGTAAACAATTTTATGATTAATAGAAGAAGAGTAAGCCACTTGGCAGGTATTCTTCCTTGCATTGCGTAACGTTGCTCGATCAAATTGTCGGAATATTAAATTATTTGTTGTGAGGGTTCGACAACATATACCCCATCATCACCACTTAGTGAGAGTCGGCAAAGGTGTTTTACGGTCGATTCTGATTGCTCTCAAAAATGTTATCCGTTTGAAGGGAGAGTACGTCGTCGTAGCCAATGCGATTTTATCATTATGAACCTGTTTTGGCAACCACCCAACAACAGAAACAACAAAAACAAACCCTCTCAATTGAGAACACGAATTTTTTCAGAGAAAGTGCGAATCAGTCATCAAGCCAACAGTACATGTTTGTTTTTGTCGACCTCCCGTCAAACCGAGAAATATTGTTATATTGTTGACTACAGTTTGATGTAGATTTCACAAGCTCCTCTATAGAGTTTCGCATTAAAACAAAAATCGCCTAAAGCTGTATTTGATCTTGTGTCTATAAACTAGTGCAAGGTACTACATACTTGTGTGGAAACATCTTGCTATCCGGCATCAGTGTAGAAAATTGCATTCGGAGTTTAGGTAAATAGATGACTACTTTTCAGCTAGCGGCTAATAAAATTGAATTCTAAACATTTGAAAAGTACCAAACGTTTGCAATCTTCCACTTTACACTACTAAATCTTGCATTCACTTTGATGTATCTATAAGTGAAAGTAGTACCGAAGTGTAATGTGTGTAATAGCGTCCCCGCTATCACCCCCTTTCCAAGTCCTTTCCTAATTCAGGCAGGTATAACCCACTACAATCCCGCCTTCCCCCAACTGGCGAACGAACCCCTCCCGATTGATCATCGCTCCCCGGTCCTCCGCGGCTGGTAGGCCGATCCCTTCCTCGCCCATCGTTCTCCCGCCTTTCCGTCCCTCCTGCCCTTCCGTCCCTCTTGCCCTTCCGTCCCTCCTGCCCTTCAGTCCTTCCTGCCCTTTCGTCCCATTCCTCCTACTAACATTTTATCCTTCATTTTGGCGGCTTCTTAACCAACACCGTTGGACATTTGTGGCTATTCATGATCCGTCCCTCCCCTGGTCCTGCCCATCGACAGCTTTTCCTATAGATGTGGTATTCTCCCCTACGGTCCCCACATGGCGCACCCTAAAAAGTCCTTCCGCCCCTGGATCCTGGTCCCAACTGGATTTATGGCGCCAATCCCTATTTTTGCCAGTGCTATTAGGACACTGTTCTGGTCCTGGCCCCCTACAGCTGAACTATGATGGGTAGTCCCTGATCCTCCGCCTCCGTCCCTCCAGCTCTGAATCACCCTAAGAAGAATAAATTTGGTGGCTTTTTGGAACTGTGGCTAAAAATTTGCTACTTATTATATATTTTATATTTCTATAGTCTATTTTCTTGTCATGTATAGCATAATATGTTCAGTACGGTGCTTTAACATTTTTAAAAAAATTCACTCCATCTTACATTCCAAAGGATTCACTTTTAACATTTTAAAATCGTTGGATTTTCTCTTAAAAATAACATTCTTTGAATTTATTTTAAAACTCACATTTTATTTCTTGAATTTTTCAAAAAAACTTGATATATCTTTAACCAAAATTTATTACGTACGTATACTGCCATTTGTTGTTTTGCTCAGTAGTATTTTTGTTGCCTTAACTAATTACGTGTATAAATGTGGTCTATATGTATGTACGACATTACCCATTTTCTAGTCCCTTTGCGAAATTGCCACGCGCCGTAAAGCCGTCCGAGACCGCCTTTGAGCCTAGGGTTCGATCGCGTAGTCTAGGTGACTCCCTTCCCCCACCGTCCCCCCTTAGGGCGCTCGTATAGGTTGCTGGGGTAGCCCCACCGTACCTGAGATAGCCCTACGAAGCTGGCATGATATATGGACTACCCCACAAAGAATCAAAAGAAAGTGGCAAGAAAGGGAGGGTGGGATTTTTGTCAACATAATCTCTCAAAAAGAGGCGCTTTCTTTTTAGTAAAAGGTGAAAGAGAAAAAGGATAGGGAAAAAGGAATTTGGTTGAGCTTAAGAGAGGTTTTTGGTTTGATTAAAGCGACAAAACAAGAAGAAAACAATACAAAAATCACAAAAATACACGTAATTAGTTAAGGCAACAAAAATAATACTGAGCAAAACAACAAATGGCAGTATACGTACGTAATAAATTTTGGTTAAAGATATAATGTTTTTTGAAAAATTCAAGAAAATAAAATGTGAGTTTTAAAATAAATTCAAAGAATGTTATTTTTAAGAGAAAATCCAACGATTTTAAAATGTTAAAAGTGAATCCTTTTGGAATGTAAGATGGAGTGAATTTTTTTAAAAATGTTAAAGCACCGTACTGAACATATTATGCTATACATGACAAGAAAAATAGACTATAGAAATATAAAATATATAACAAGTAACAAATTTTTATACAGTTCCAAAAAGCCACCAAACTTTTTCTTCTTAGGGTGATTCAGAGCTGGAGGGACGGAGGCGGACAATGCCCATCATAGTTCAGCAGGGGGGGACAGGGACCATAACAGTGTCCAAATAGCACTGGCAAAATAGGGATTGGCGCCATAAATCCAATAATAGCAATATAGTCATAATAATCCAGAAAATTGGGACCAGGATCCAGGGGCGGAATGACGTTTAGGGTGCGCCATGTGGGGACCGTAAGGGACAATACCACATCCATAGGAAAAGCTGTCGATGGGCAGGACCAGGGGAGGGACGGATCATGAATAGCCACAAATGACCAACGGTGTTGGTTAAGAATTCGCAAGAATGGAGTATAAAATGTTAGTAGGAAGAATGGGACGAAAGGGCAGGAAGGACGGAAGGGCAGGAGGGACGGAAGGGCAGGAGGGACGAAAGGGCAGGAGGGACGGAATGGCGAGAGAACGATGGGCGGGGGAGGGATCGGCCTACCAGCCGCGGAGGACCGGGGAGCGATGATCGATCGGGAGGGGTTCGTTCGCCAATTGGGGGAAGGCAGGATTGTAGTGGGTTATACCTGCCTGAATTAGGAAAGGACTTGGAAAGGGGGTGATAGCGGGGACGCTATTACCCACATTACACTTCAGCGTACTACTTTGCACTTATAGATACATCAAAGTGAATGCAAGATTTAGTAGTGTAAAGTGGAAGATTGCAAACGTTTGGTACTTTTCAAATGTTTAGAATTCAATTTTATTAGCCGCTAGCTGAAAAGTAGTCATCTATTTACCTAAACCGCGAATGCAATTTTCTACACTGATGCCGGATAGCAAGATGTTTCCACACAAGTATGTAGTACCTTGCACTAGTTTATAGACACAAGATCAAATACAGCTTTAGGCGATTTTGTTTTAATGCGAAACTCTATAGAGGAGCTTGTGAAATCTACATCAAACTGTAGTCAACAATATAACAATATTTCTCGGTTTGACGGGAGGTCGACAAAACAAACATGCACTGTTGGCTTGATGACTGATTCGCACTTTTCTGAAAAAATTCGTGTTCTCAATTGAGAGGGTTTGTTTTTGTTGTTTCTGTTTATTGGGTGGTTGCCAAAACAGGTTCATAATGATAAAATCGCATTGGCTACGACGACGTACTCCCTTCAAACGGATAACATTTTTGAGAGCAATCAGAATCGACCGTAAAACACCTTTGCCGACTCTGCACTAAGTGGTGATGATGGGGTATATGTTGTCGAACCCTACAACAAATAATTTAACATTCACATAATTTGGTCGAGCACCGTTACGCAATGCAAGGAAGAATACCCGCCAAGTGGCTTACTCTTCTTCTATTAATCATAAAATTGTTTACTCTTGCTATTAAGGTGCTGGTATCCTTTTGTGCAGTGCTTTTATGGTGATTTTTCGAAACGCTATAACTTTCGCAATTTTGGGAGTTGGAAAGAGCTTTATACATCGTTTTAAAGCTTATAATCTGTACATTAACATGAGCTTACGAAACTAGCAAAATTGGCAAAAAATAGCAAAAAACTTCCGACATGCTGACATCTGACAGACTGAATATAGACCAAAAATTTTTGAACATCGATTTCTCAAAACTGTAGAATCGGCCAAAATTTTTTCTTGTGCCATGATATGAAGGACATGTGGGCCGAGGGACATTTTTTTGGATTTGGCTCAACAAGTCTCAGTACTCCAGAAAATCCGGCAAATGCGCGATGACACGAAATTTCGCAACTTTCTGTTCAGTTTTCTCAAAACTGGAGCTGTTTTAGCTCAAACCAAGAAAAATGTCCCTCCGCAATAGGGCGAATTTTTGTTCAGCCCAAAATCACGCGAATCCATTTGACAGTTTTTGAGAAATCAATGTTCAAAACAAAATAATCGCAATTTTGCCAAAATGGTTTTTCGGCGAATTCCCTAGCTTAAAGCAACGAACTCCAGCGAATAGGTATTGATAAAATGCGCAATTGGACGGTGTATCGATTGAGTATAAATAAGCCGAAATTATCTGTAAGATTTGGCAGTAATTTTGAAAAAGCTGATTTCGTCAAAAATGGCCATTTTTTGACCCCAAAAATCGTTTTTGGCTTATACTGCCTTAACCACTAGAGGTAGCTCAAAAGTTGTAAAAGCAAAAATGTTCATTTTTGTGCCTTCTTTCCAGCCATAACAACCAATCCGGTGTAGCGACTATGTACTGAGAGAATAAGGATAAAAACTAAAACTTTCTTATCTTTAAACCTAAAAATCCGGGACTGGTCCCAGAATGTTATAGAGCACGAAAATAAGGTATTTGGAAAGTTTCATCCACTTTCATAAAGAATTGGAGCTCGTAGGGTCGAATTTACACAAAGCGATACCAGCACCTTAAATGAATGTAACAAAATGTTTGAGTAGTTCTGACCTATCCGTTATATCTTTTGGTAATCCAAGCAATAATGCATCTTGCGACACTATCTGATTTGTCGAGCCCTAAGCAAGCCTTATGTTTGACATAATAGCAACCGCACTTTACTAAGCTCACTCTAAAATCTAGCTGAATGCCAACATGTCCCACGGGATATTGCAAGCAGGCACTTGCAAAAATAAATAAATAGGTAAACAAACCATTGCAAAGAAATTAGTAAAGATAAAAAGTTAACAAATCTGTGTGCAACTAAGAAAGATGCAACTTAGTTAAAACGAAGTATTATCCTGTTGGATTCTATGAAATATAATCCTTTTGTAGTCAAATATCTAATTATAATTTTAATCATTTTAGCTGATGATTTCCGTCTACACTGTAACACCTATGCTTATGGGATAGAAATAAAGGGATGTGGCAATCACGTTACGGTTAAGTTAAAGTGCGCTGATTATCCTGACGGTGGGGATACATTTGAAGTAGCGACTAGAATCTCAGTAAACAGCCTAGAAAAACGGTTCAGAGAGAGGTATGTACGTAAGAAGTTTAATACTCACCATGCCAACTATGTTAAGTCTGCATTGAACACATGAAGTAACAGTTGCATGACAGATTTGAGGGCTTAACTACATAGTTTGATAGTTAGATTAGACTGTCTCTATTGTTTACATACGGTTTAGTTTCAAGCTATCTGCAGCTTATTCTAATTTCATTCCGCTGGAGCATAACTTGGGCAGGCTTGGAGTAAAGATTGGTGTTGAAATACTGTGCATTGTGAAAAATTACTACTTGACCCAAAATTTCAATATATATGCTGATACTGAAAAAATTGAGTTTGGTTAAGCCACGCTGAATAGACCGTCTTTGCTGAATCCAACGATGTCAAATTGTTTCCGCTACGACACAAATTGCATGTGTTATAAATTTTCAAACATTTGTCCTTTTTTCAACAGGATTTTGAGGAATTTTGAGTGTCTCTAACAACTAACAAGTGTACCCAAAATCCTGTTGAAACAAGGGCAGATCTTTGAAAATGTTTAGCACACGCAATATGCATTGCAGCGGCAATATTTTCACATCATTGGATTCAGCAACGATTGTATATTTAGCGTAGGTGCTCTTCACTGAATTTTTGAAACCAGAATATTAAAATTTTGGGTCAAAAAGTGAAAATTTTTTGAAACAATCAGTTTTCAAATTGTAAAAAGTGACGGCTACTAGTTAAAGCAGATGCCTAAGCGGTCCCGAAAATGAAAACCAAAAATTTTCTGTCAAGTACTGAATGAGCAGTATTAACAAGAGTACATAATAACTAAGAGTGTGATAAGCGTCACGCTCTTAGTTATCAGGGGAAATACATCATCTGCACAATAACGGCTGACCCCCCACAACTGAGTATGTGCACATCAAATATTTTTGCCCGCTATGCCTACGTTCTAAAGCTCAGAAACACAACTAAAGTCTGACCAAAAATGTAGGGAGCGAAATTGTTTAGTTTATACTGAATTACCGGTACATTTTTGCTGCAGCAATGTATATATTTTCTGAACCGTCATGGCATGAACTTTCTTTTGGTAGAAAAAATTTTTTGAAAAAATTAAAATTCATCAAAAGAAGCTGATTTTTTAGGTTTTGAAAGATCAGTAGGAACTATCCGTTCGGTGGAAAATTAGCCCATGTCCGAAACATATTGAATCCCGAATATAAGCTTATTTCGTCAAGAATTGCGATAGTTATGCAATTTTTTCGATTTTCAAAATCCTTTGATCTTTGCCGCTTTTCCAACTTTGACTGGCTATTACTCGCGACTCACTCAATGCAAATTTTTTTAATTGGATTTTCAGGACCGCTTACGTGTCAGCTTTCATGTGATATATGTGGTTTTTCAAAATTTGAAAATAGATTTTTTCGAAAAATACCACTTTTTGACTCAAAATTTCGACAATGTGAATCCAGCAAAAGTGGGTAAAAATAACATTATCATAAAGTTTAATCTGAGCTGAACCCAACGATATAAGGTTTTCGTGCTGAACCCAACGATATAAGGTTTTCGTGGCTACGGCTTAAATTGCCCCAGCAACGAATTTTTAAACAATTTCCTATTTCAACTGATTTCTGACAAGTTGTGCTATATTGTGCATTGATTTGCCGCAAATAGTGTAAACTAGCCAAAAAGGCTAAAAACAGAAATTGTTTAAAAATTCGTTGCGGGTGCAATATAAGTCGTAGCCTTTATGTTCGAAAACTTTATATTGTTGGATTCTGCTCAGATTAAACTTTATGATAATGTTATTTTTACCTACTTTTGCTGGATTCGCATTGTCGAAATTTTGGGTCAAAAAGTGGTATTTTTCGAAAAAATCTATTTTCAAATTTTGAAAAACCACATATATCACATGAAAGCTGACACGTAAGCGGTCCTGAAAATCCAATTAAAAAATTTTTGCATTGAGTGAGTCGCGAGTAATAGCCAGTCAAAGTTGGAAAAGCGGCAAAGATCAAAGGATTTGGAAAATCGAAAAAATTGAATAACTATCGCAATTCTTGACGAAATAAGCTTATATTCGGGATTCAATATGTTTCGGACATGGGCTAATTTTCCACCGAACGGATAGTTCCTGGCGCCTACTGATCTTTCAAAACCTAAAAAATCGGCTTCTTTTGATGAATTTTAATTTTTTCAAATTTTTTTTCAACCAAGAAAAAGTTCATGCCATGACGGTTCAGAAAATATATACATTGCTGCAGCAAAAATGTACCGGTAATTCAGTATAAGCAAAACAATTTCGCTCCCTACATTTTTTGGTCAGACTTTTTAGTCAGTTGGTTCAATGTGCGTCTGTAGCGAGCTTAGATACGTAGGCATAGCGGGAAAAATTATTTGAAGTGCATATACTCAGTTGTGGTGGGGGGTCAGCCGTTATTGTGCAGATGATGTTTTTGCTTGATAACTGTGAGCGTGACGCTTGTCACACTGTTAGTTATTATGTACTCTTGGTATTAACTATAGTACGACCAAAAATGTGTGTACAAACTTAGTCCGTTTATACCAGATTAGCCTTTGGAGTACACCCCAACAATGTATATATTTTTAGAATCCTTGGTTACTCTCTAGATTCCGAAAATACGGGAAAATTCGGATTTCCGGATTTCATTCACGGAAAATCTAAAATTTGTAGTTTTTCGCCCAATTTTTATCACAATCAAAATTTTGTTTTGACGGTCGAATAGAGTTGGTTCCGCTGCATATTTTTGCTCTTACAAGTTTTTCACGAAAATGCACCCAATTTCCGGAATTCCGGGTTTTCAAAATTTCCGGATTTCAAATATTTTCTCCAATACCCACAAGATGGGTATCATTCGAAAGCTCTTACCGAGCTGAACAACTTTTGTAATAGGATGAACTCTTGAAAATGCACACAATTCTCGCACATTTTCAAACTAAAGTGAAATCTGGAATTCGTGAATTTCGTTAATTTGATGCATTATCAGACATTGGTTAAATTACCAGATTTGTTCAGCTCATCAAGAGCTTTCGAATGATATATGGGTATCATTTATATCATATATATATATAAATATATATGTATCTTAAATGGGGTATCGGAGAAAATTTTTAAAAACTGGAAAATCCGGTTTTCTCGAATTGCGGGATTTGTGTACATTTTCAAGAGTTCATCCCATTACAAAAGTTGTTCACCTCGTTAAGAGCTTTCGAATGGTACCCATCTTGTGGGTATTGGAGAAACCTTTTGAAATCCGGAAATTTTAAAAACCCGGAATTCCGAAAACTGGGTGAATTTTCGTGGAAAACTTATGGGAGCAAAAATATACAACGAGACCAGCTCTATTTAGTCGCGAAAACAAAATTTTGATTGCGATAAATATTGTGCGAAAAACTACAAATTTTAGATTTTTCGTGAACGAAACCCGGATTTCTGGATTTTAATGGATTTTCGGAATCTAGAGAGTACCCGAGGATTCTAAAAATATATACATTGTTGAGGTTTACTCCAAAGGTTAATCTGGTATAAACAGACCAAGTTTGTACACACATTTTTTGGTCGTACTTAAAGTCAAAGTAGCAAAAGCGAAAAAGCGAAAAAGCAAAAGGGAAAACCATACACATTTCCATCTTTGCGTTCCAACAATATTTCCGACTAAAAAAACGTTAACGTCAAGCTTAAACGTTAAGCTTATAACTTTAGCTTATATCTAGCCAACCAAAAGCTGGATCGAAAAACTGTTTTCAGATTCATGTTCAGCGACCCTGGAAAACCCTATATGCGTTTTTTCAACAAAATTGGGTAGAAAAAAGTTTTTGGTTCCCCTTGGTCCTCCCTTGGAAAACTTAAAAATTTAAAATTTTCAAAATTTTAAAATTTTATTACCAATCAATCAGAAATGTGTTCAAATGCATCCATACCAAATGTGCACTAACTCGGTTGAGTTTTGCGGAAGTTACGCGCAGGTGAGCGTCTGCCTTAGTATCGCCCATCCATATTTCTGTGGCAGTCATGTGTTAGTCGGGTAGCCAGAACCTCCCTGAAGTTAGCAGTTCCATTAAATGAGTAAGAGTTAAAACCAATTGAGTCAGATAGAGTATGTTGAGAAATCAATGAGTCAAACATTAACTCGATTGAGACAGTTGTAGTTTGTTATTTATTAGCGAATATTGCTTGGAACTGCTAACTTCAGGTTTACAGTGCCACTTTTGAGTCATGCACTCAGATTTGCACAATAGGTAGTTTGCGTCACATATTGAATGAGTCACACAATGAAATCCCCAAATGTCAACCAATTTTAATTGAAAAAATTGAAAATACAAACTACTTGGATTCTGACAAAATGATGATGCTAGCATACAGCCTTAGCTAACTAGTGGCCCATAATACTACGTTTCCTTGTTCTGTGGAAGGCATAGGCGCATAGGTGTAAATTGGGAGGGGGAGTAACCCCCAGCCATTTTTCCAACCCCCCCCAGAAAGTTTTGGGGACCTCCAGCTCCCGGGGGGGGGGGTGTAGTCGCGCCGGCGGTGCAAGAATTGGCCAAAAATTGAGTATTTTTAGATTAAGTTTTGCAGTATTTTTCATAACAGTCCAAATTTTCGGCTTAAGGTGTTTATTATCGCGAGAAATACACGTTTATAACGGTTTTATGTACTTCTAGACTCAATATTGACCTCATTCTGGACTCAGAACCATGTTGGTAATCAAGCTTTCGAGTTCAAAAACACTTAACTTTTGGTTACCCCCCCCAGCACTTTTTGGGGCCAAAAAGTTAGCTAAATTTTGCTAAAAAATGGTCATTTTTTGAAACTTTGTTCTCAAATTTTGGCTTAAAATCAGTTTAAAACAGTGTAAAAACGCCTAAAACGATAAAAACAAGCCTTGTTTTGACAAAAAACGTTAAAATACAGAAAAGGCCATTTTTTGGCTATTTTTTGAATTTTCTGGGGGGGGGGGGTTCGGGGGGTACTCCCCATCACATTTCGGGGGTCGACCACTAAATTTTCGAAGTTTGCCCCCCCAACTAAAATTTCCAGGGAAACTATGAATTAAACCTATTTAGTCGTCGTGTTAGTAACTTAGTTTTATATGCCACTAGTTAGCTAATGATTCACATTAGCATCATCATTTTGTCAGAATCCAAGTATATAGTTTGTATTTTTCAATTTTTTCAAATAAAATTGGTTGACATTTGGTGATTTCATTGTGTGACTCATTCAATATGTGACGCAAACTACCTATTGTGCAAATCTGAGCGCATGACTCCAAAGTGGCACTGTGTACCTGAAGTTAGCAGTTCCAGGCAATATTCGCTAATAAATATCGAAATACAAGTGTCTCAATCGAGTTAAAGTTTGACTCATTGATTTCTCAACATACTCTATCTGGCACAAATGGTTTTAACTCTGACTCATTCAATGGAACTACTAACTTCAGGGAGGTGTAGCCAGAGCTTGTTACAAAGCTGACCGTGCCAAAAACTTTTGAATTAAAACCAGCATTTTCTCATCAGAAGCAGCAAACTAACACTCAGCTAGAACTTACAGTTAAGTAGACGCAAGGCTAGGTTGCACATAAGCATTCTTGTATATACCAAGACTGGAAGCAGTGACTGCGGCCACTGGGCGCAGTCAAAACTGACGAAACTTTTGATTGGTTGTAGCTGGAAATTTATAAAACGTAAACACACCGTTTAGTGTGTCAGTTTGTCGTCGACCGCAGACTACTGGTCGACTACTGGTTCCTCAGATTCTAAGCCTTGGCGGATCAGGTCAACTGTCAAGAAAGCAATGTTGATAATAAACGGTAATTTGAATTGACTCACACGCTAATTGACATTAATATATGACAAATACATAAGAAATATGCATTATGTTGATGACAATTTTTACAAGTTTAAAGGAATACTGCTCCTTTTGGGGCCAACTTGTTAAAGGGTGCGCTTATAAGGATTATGGATACAATATTTCTACAGATTGTCTAATTTTAAGCGTATTTTATGTGGAACTGCAATGGTTGGTAGGTTATGTGCCGACAAAGTTTTAGGAGGTAAGCGTGAGGCCAAGTGATTGGATAGCTACCATTATGGCTTAAAAGTCGAAGTTTCATTAAAGCGCTATGCTATAAAAATCGAATGCACTATGCAAAAGAGCTCTACAACGATGTGCATATGTCTTCTGTACGTCGTTCCTATCAGTTGGCGGTTGAATATGCTCCAAATTTTGCCATCGCAAATGCCATTGCCAGTGCCAAAGTTATAACCAGTCGATTAAAAACGAATTCTGCAGGACTTTCCCTGATGTGTTTGTGTTGGATTCGTTATATAATTACTTTATGAAATACACTGTGCTACTTAATAAAATCTTAATATATGCGCTAAACAGAAGCGATACCTTCGTGCGTTGTGCGACAGCGACCGACAGTAGGTAAGCAGATAGATATAGACGGACCAAATTTCGTGCGTAGATAACCAAAATCTCGTGTGTCTTCAGGCCTACATAATTCGGTGCATACGGTACATGCATGCATTCGGTGTTTTCACTGAAGAGTTAAACGGAGTTGAACTAGTTAAATTTAACTATATCTTTTGAATGAAAAAGTTAACGCAGTTGAAATAAAGTCTCATTTGCTTTTCCAGTTTACCCTGCTGTAACTGTCCTTGTGGCCAATCCTTGATTTTTGCAATTTGAAATTTCCGTTTTCAAATTAGAAGTATATTAATCGTGGGGTGGTTGGGAGCAATGAATAGTATTTCATCCATGATTGCCCTGTTAATAAAAAACTACCATGACGCGCATATGATGACAGTATCCAAGATGTTATCAGAAATTCAACAAGGTGCTACTGGGACTTGAACCTCAAAGTTGCTCCATGTTAACCAGTTAATCTATGATTGAGACATCAGTTGTTCGGCTCAGTTTGCAAATATCAGAAATAAAATTGTTTTGCAAAAAATACAAGTGCGTTGCAGTGTGCTCTGTATTATCTGGTGATTTTGTTGCAGCCACGAGTGCGAAAAGGGATATTTCATAATTGAATGGCATTTGTACTACGATGATCAAAGAAACGGGAAGTCGTTTGGGTTAAAATGTATCAATGGCAACCAACCTTATGACACAAAGGATGTTAACATCACAGCTTCGGATAATGAGGTGATACTAACGGATGGCGAATATAGGAACGATGATATATTCGGCAACATAAAGAATGGATTCTTCGATCCGGAAAATAGTTATCTCGACTTATGAAGATACTAACGGATTACGAATATAAGAACGACAGAATGTACGGCAACATAAAAAATGGCTTTTTCTATCTACGTAAAATACGAACATCTACCTATACAGACGGTAACTTTAAATAAAGATTTGTTGCGTCTTTGTCTACACTAGCGAGCTCTGCTTAGTCTTATCGGCTAGGGAAATGTGGCTTGTCTTTTAATAAGCAGGTGATAAGTACAGTTTTAGCTTGGCAAGTATCCATTTTTAAAACACCTGATTGGTCGGACAGATTCAATACTCTCATGTGTTGCACGAGATAAAACAACGAGCCGATTGAAAATAATGAAAGCCAAAAGTTATTCATACGTAATTTGTTTTGACAAATAAGGACTCCGAAGTCTTGAAAATGTTTATGAAGAAATAATAGATATCCTATTTGTAGCCATCTTCTTCTACTTATCATCCTAACTCATAAGTCTCTAAACTCTAAGTAGCTCATACGACTAACTGTACAACACAGTAGATCAAAACACAGGACAGACGATTTACTTAATATTTTGCAGTACTTTTAATATTTCCACATTCTTCAGACCTGACATTCTTTCTTCCTCCTTTAGAGGATGCCTCCTTGCCCTCGTTAGGAACAAAGGTTAAAGGTGGGCGCCGCTGACTAGTGGACTGGCGCGGATTCTGCGCAGGAGGAGGCTGGGGTTGAGGCTGCAGGTCGCGGACGGGAGATGTACCGCGGCATGGATTCCACTGCTGCTCAGGCAATGGTACAGATAACCAGGATTTCCGGTCATCCTTTGGCAACCTTTGTGGCACCGCGGTGGCAGGCTCAAGTATCTGGTTTATGTGGCGTAGCCACGTCAAAGAGCAACCTGAACCCTGTAGGACGTCCTTTGGCAAACAACCACTGCACCCACACGGGCTTGCCGCTACCATGATACTCTTACCCAAACTGGTTGGCCAGTGGTCAAAAACCTGACTCAATTCTTTTAGAACCGAGCTTCTCAGGGCCTTTTCATAAATTGGATTAAACGGAACTTATGCTTTAATCATTTTATGAATACGCTCACGGATTAAACGGATTAAAGTTTAATCCGTGACTTAAACGGACTGGTTTAATCCGTCGATCAAGAATGTATTCATAAAATACCGACGGATTAGACTTTAATCCGTGATACATGTATTCATACTATAGCGACGGCTTAAAAACTTGGCAGATTAAACTTTAATTCGCGGCCTTTTCATAAAATGATTAAGTTTAATCCGTTTAATCCGTCACTTAAAAAATGTTCAAAAGCACAAGAGTTTAATCCTGGGTACTTGCGTGAATTAAACAGATTAAACAACAAATATAGTGCGGATTCCGTTTGGAGACATCAACTTTAAAACTGCATTGCTCGTTTATTCGTTGGAAATAGGCAATTATTATCATTATATCAAAATGTAGCTTAACATTTTGTCTTTTTAATGGCTGCGATGAAATGTATTTTGTTTGCCTTGAATTTTCTTACTCATTATAGCAAGGCTGCAACTTTCAAAGCTTTTGATGACTGAAGTAATATCTTAGTAGGGCATCAAGTTTATCGCTTCAGTCTATTGTATACTTCTATCAAAGGCTGAAAATCTTCTTAGTTATAATGAAATCGTTCTTACTTCTGGAAACTCAGATATTAACATCTTTGCGCAACACAAATAAATACTTCTATTTTCATTCTCATGCAACAAGTTTGGCAAAAAAGCTGTAAAATAAAAACTGCAGCTCGTAAAGGACTTAGGTGGTTGTTTCCTAATATACTGAGTGTTTTAATAGTCGGAATCGGAGCAATTAGTTTGAAGCTTATAATATGTATAAGTTACTTACCATACATTAACACGGGATCCGATTCTGGGGTGACTACCCCGACCTCGGCGAGAGGTCTACCCCTGAAAAAATTCAAAATTCTATGGGGGTATGCCCCGAAATTAGCAAAAATTCCAAAGTTTTAATGTTTTTGACCAAAAATTAATAAAAAATGCCAATTTTGGCGATTTTTAAGAAATGTTTTGAAAAAATTGCTAAAATTTACTAAACAATACCAATTTCAAGAGAAAATCGCGGAGAGGTCTACCCTTTTTTCCTTTCTGGACGAGAGGGTCTGCCCTTTTTTCCTTTTAGCTGAGGGGGTCACCCGTTTTTTGTCGGTCTGGAGGGGTCTGCATTCCCCATTCCCCTCCACGTTATCCTATGGTTACTACTATTACTACTATTACTTAAAATTAGCAAACTAGATTACATTTCTGGCTAACTAGTTCAGTATAGCCAGTCTGTCCTTAAGGTGGTGGTATCCTTTTATGTGCAGTGATTTTCGAAACGCAATAACTTTCGCAATTTTACCTAATTTTGGTAATTGGAAAGCGCTTTATACATCGTGAGCAAAACTGAGACTGACGAAAATTGATCTGGCATTTCCCCTCCTGGCGAAAGCATCTGGGGTGTGGCACACAGGGAAAAATAAGAATAGGATTAGAATAGACTTATGTGCTGGTGCTTATGTGCTGCTTAAGGCTGGTGATAAGTCAAAAGGCTAGTACTCTAACAAATTTTATTTTGCACAAATTAGAAGTTGTGCAAGCGGTTGCGCGAAAACATAACAAGAAACTTATTACTTTGTGCTGAAAACTTTGGAACGATGTTCTGTTCTGACTAGACGTACACTTTTGGGTTCTCCAATTGGTTTCCTTTGCGAAATCAAGCTATTTTGCGAAATCACCTTATTTATTCCAAATAGCATGTGTAATGAACTGAGTTGGATTAAATACAAAATTCGGTTGATTTGACTTGATTTCGAAAGTGGGGTCGCTTAGGTTGAAAGTTCGCTTACACGGAAGGTTAGCGCGTTTGCCTAGGTAGACAAACTTATGTACCAGATTCCCGAAAGGTGGTTTACCAAAATCGGGGATCTCTACAGCTAACCTGTTAGGGGTACTACTGTGAGTTCGTTTAGGTAAGAGGGGTTAGACTCTATCCAATCGCACCAGGAGTATGGATAGGATCGCTTTGACGCAACAGGTCAAAACTAAGATCAGGCAGTTATTCTTCGGCTTGGGATTTAGATCCAACTTACTTGGATCTAAACAATTTACCTTTTATTATTATCCCTGGGAGATCTCACCTGGATCTCTTTTCAGCAGCTGAAATGTAGGCTCCGATTTACACGAAACAAGATCAATTTATTAGTTACTGAGGACAATATGATTATAGTTAAAGAGAACAGAACAGTTTCAGGGCAATGGTTAACTGCAATTAGAATTACAATATTCAATAGAGTACGAGCTACACAATTTACCAGAGTTGCCAGCCCTTGGTAGGGGAGAATTATTTTAAGGGATGAAAGAGTTTCGAGTAACAGATTAACTAATATACTGACTGACCGGTTAACAATTAATTTGAGACTAATTTATTAGTCCTCTCCTTCAGGTATTATGACTGGGCACGTTAGGTGTGTTGCGTTTCGTGTGTGCTAACTCAACTCCACTCTCTATTAGTCTTTTACAGAAAACTACAACAAAAGCTCAATGTAACAGATAATTAACAAAGTTAACAGGGTGTCGGTTTCAGAACAGTTCCGGTCTATGAAGTTGGGTGATCTCGTCAGGTTACACCTGCAACCTCACGAGTGGTTTCGGACGTTTGGATAGTAAACAATAAAGGGGTCGGTCCAGGCGGGGTGATACCGGGAGATGGCCACAAGTATAATTATAATTTAAATTAAACAGTTAAATTAATTAGTTCTACTAGCTGTCTTCGTAAGTCGAATCTTCTTCTTCTAATATAGTTTTACAGTTGGCCTAGGCCAGAGACAACACCGGGGTGACAGCTTTCAAAGAAATAATAGACAAATAAGTAAGAAACTGCATTTTCGTATGCTTTTCAAGATACAAGAATGAGCAAGAATCAGGACTTAAGTTCTGGTACAGTTTTTAGGTTCACCCGACAATGATTAGGTTCTTTCGGTCTAGTCTCTGCCTCAGATTCTTAGGGTCGTTTCACAAAAAACTTAAACTACTTAACTTAAACGACTTAACTTAAACTACTTAAACTACTTAAAATATTCGTTTCATAAATATACGGCTTAAACTACTTAAAATACTTAAACGGCTTAGTGGCTTAAACGACTTAACTTAAACGACTTAATTTAAGTAGTTTAAGTAGTTTAAGTCATTTATTTATGAAACGAATTTTTAAGAAGTTTAAGTTAAGCCGTTTAAGTTAAGTCGTTTAAGCCGACTTTTAATGAAACGAATGTTACAATAACATCAAAATGGTAGTTTAAAGGTGCTGGTCCGGTATTATCATACAAGTTTGAAAGACTGTATATTCCTCAATTCTTGGAGTTCAGCGATAATTTTGATATCACTTTAAAGCTTGGAATGCGCTTGTTACAACTAAGTAGAATACAGCTGTCTTAGTGCAACAGTTCTATTGGACATGCGCTTGAATGGAAACGATTTCGAACATGGATTACTCCAAGTGTAGGAAAGCTAAAGAAAAGCGACCAGTTCCAGCTTCGAAAGAAATTTCTTCCCGAGGACTATCTTTTATGAAATTTTTTAACGAGCAAACAAGCTCGTTAAACAAATAATATTTTGAGAAAACTGTTAATTTTGTCTGTTTCGCCAAAATATTTATGTCCTGGCAAATTAAAGCTAATTTCTCAAAACCCAATTTTTTATGTTTTCGACAATGATTAGCAAATTTGACTAAACTTCAACAGCAAATGTGCTTTAAAGGATACGGACCAGCATTTAAATTGCTGTTTCCTTTGTGCAGTGTATTTAACTATAATTAGGTTGATGTAACTAATAAAATTACTAATAAATTACCAAAAATTAAGTCTTAGGTAGGCTTAAGTGGGCCAATCAATGAGCAGACACGCCGTTACATAAATTATTCGTATTGTGGCAGCAAAAACCCGAGACTTGGGAAATAAATTATCTATTGGGGTTGCTCTCGCAGCCGCTTTTTGGCTAAAGCGATAGCTTGTCAAAGTTACAAAAAGTGTAGACAAAATCCAGGTTACCCATACATTTTGCCAATTTTTCGATTACAAAATGCTACTTCATAATAACTAAGAAAGGGTCCCCCAGCTATTGGACTGATGTATCGAATGATGTAAAAGAAGTCTCGGCAAAAAATTACTTTAGCGGGTAAAAACTCTCATAAACTTCACTTCATCTAAAAATCGTTAGTTTAATTATAGACAACCAAGTTAATTAATATTAATATTAATATTAATATTAATTTCATTGTATACTTAAAAATGTTCAGCCACATTTGATGTAAGATGGCTTCTTCGCTCCCAGAATTAAATGAATACTACTGGTTCAAAGTTAATGTCGCCAAAACGAATCACCACGATAAGCAACCATATGTAATAGTTACTTATAAATGCCAAAAAAATTTTAGTATATGGTAAAATTGTTGTGTGATAGAGCCAGACTAAGCGTTAGAGTGTTGCCATTGACTCAAAACCTTCTTATGCAAGTCAGCTTGTTAATTGTGTAAAAACAATCGGTTCTCAATTGGGACAACATGTTTAAGTAAATCAAGCTTTGCTTTGTTCATTTAGAAGGCTTCTTTTTCATTTAGAAGCTGATACCAGCTAAAATCAGACAAAAAATTTAGTGTTTGAAGTATTAAAGGATTATCAAAAACAGCTACGCTTGTAACGATATTGTAGAATTAAAGTACTCGTTGAGAGCTTTCGAACGATGTAAAAACGGCTTTACAACTCCCACAATTGCGTAAGTTATGAAGCTTTTAAAATGGACACGTTTTCGTTTAAGTCGTTTAAGCCCCGTAAATCTACGGGGCTTAAAAATGACTGATTTTGAACTGCATTTAAGCGGTCTACTTAAACTACTTAAACTAAGTAGTTTTTATGAAAGCAGTTCTACTTAAACGGCTTAAAGTTTAAGTCGCTGAGAGTTTAAGTAGACCTGTGTTTATGAAACGCCACTTTACTTAAAGTTTAAGTAGCTGTTTTTTTGTGAAAACGGGTCAACTTAAACGACTTAAGTTAAGTCGTTTAAGTAGTTTAAGTCGTTTAAGTAGAAGTTGGTTTCACAAAAACCACTTCGTTTAAGTTAAGCCGTTTAAGTACTTTTTGTGAATCGACCCTAAGACTGCAATCTTTCTCCAATGTACCTTCAATTGTACTGAACAGCGCTCAACAGGATCAGAATCGGATCAGGCAAATCAATATCTATCACTACTGGCTAATCTACTGGACAACTGGATTACTACTACTGTAACTGGTACTGGCTCATCAATTCGCTCAAAGCTCCACTGGATCAGAATACTGAGGATCCAAATCCGGCAGGAATGACCTTCGACGAACCTGAATCAAATGGGTTAAAACCCATTAGTTCAGAATATAAGTGCGGGAATCAAACCCAGCAACTATTACTCACTTATATGGCTTTCGGAGAAGAAAATTAGAACTTTAGTTAATTCTAATTAAAATTTTGCTGAAAAGCAGAATAACACACTTTGACTGCTTTTGCGGGGTGAAATGTGACTAATTAGGCGGTATTGGCTTGATGTAGATAAAATTTTGCCGAATATGAGTTTTTGGGCGATTTCCTGCATTGGAATGCCGGAAATCGCCGATTCAACATGTATTCTTTACAGTCATATTCGGTCTGCGCATAATTAGACTTGAGGCCTAAAGGCTTGTTTGCCAGTTAGGACTTTTGCGACAGGAAAGCACCCGTTTCCTGTATAACAAGTTTACAAGAGTAGAAACGCATATTTGCAAGATTATTTCTTTTAAGCTTATTAGAAGATGGTTTCGTTATAATCCTCAATTCTTACGTAATTACACAATATTATTATGCTAACTAACTATTATTTATATGCTTTTAGGTTTATTTGATGCTTACGTTAAGATATTCACCGTGCGTGCCATTAAATCCCATAATTACTTGCTTGCATTAATTAACGAGTATAATCTGATGCTTACAGTCGGATTTGGCTAGTATTTTAAACGCAAAACGTTTACCCTTTTGGAGTTATTTGCCAATGTAAAAAGTCTGAGCTGTAGAAACGATATACTTTACAAAAATACAAATTA